>JAUBOD010000004.1:1165560-1181134 GCA_032353885.1 Nothura maculosa
CGTGTGCAGGGGGGTTGGACTAGATGACCTCTAAGGTCCCTTCCAACCTTACACATTCTATGATTCTATGATATATATATATATATATATATATATATATATGTATATATGGGAAAGGAAGAATATAAATCATTACAGAGACTTGTGTTGATTGTCGTACTACTAGACTTTTGACTTGTCATAGAAAATTACAGATTAAACGCAGTGGATCTGGAAGTCTAGGAGAGAAAGCAAGCATGGGCCTTTAATGTATTTCTTTTTTTTTCCTACAGCACTTTTCAGATTGTGTCCACTTTCCAAGAGGTCACCTTGCGGCACAGAGATCAAAAGACTGCCATTACTTAGCACAAGGGGAAAAGCTACCCAGATACCAGGTAATCACTTAGACACTCTATGGAAACCCTAAAATGACCAGTGTTTCAAAAGCTTACAAGTAAAGGGTTGGAGGAAACAAATACAGGTAACTAGCAAAGATGAGAACAAAAGTCTGATTTTTGGACCACTGCCACATCTGAATCACACCACCTCCAAAATACAAAATGTGAAAAACAAAACAAAAAAGGAAAAAGCTAAATATCCAAAACAAACCCAGCAACCTCCTTCCCCTGCTCCAAGCACACAGTGTAGGTGTTCTATAAACACGCAGCTTCACAAGCAGAACTGCAGTATCTCTGATTTATAGGTAGCTCCAGCTGACGTTTAACTGCTGTAGCAGAGATCATGTGCCTACTTCACAGCAGCAGTATGCAGAATCTCTTCTGTTTCATCTGCTAAAGCTCACCTGGATGCCTGTTCCTGGAGTTTGTTTAGTGTGCGACAGACTGTGCTAGATAACCTTGCAAAAGATACTGATGCTGCTCATCCCTGGCCTCTTCTGTTTTGAGCAGATACCATGTGTGCACCTCTTTAGAGCAGCACCTCCAAGTAGGGTGTTGAGCAACTCATCTTCATCAAGCTTGGAAGTTGCCTGTTTTCTTAGGCATTTCCTTCTCAATCATTTGGCTTACAGACATGATGAAAATACACTTTGTTGATTTCTTTTGCCCCTTCTGCTTGCCCACTTACACCTCTGCAAGAGGTAGAGGTTATGCCACACACAGAACCAGCAGGAGTTAACTGGAAAGACCAAGAAAGAAAAAACACTCCCAATGGATGCTTGACTAACATAAATTTCTGCTTACTTTTCAAATCATTTACACGTATGCACAGCACAGTTATTCAGTATTTAATAAATAGTGAACAGATTGCTACAGATCTGCACCAGCTAACATTATCACTTCTCAGAGTAATAATCCTGGCATGAAGACAAACGCGTTTCTTTTCCAGGACGCTAGGAAATTCTCAGCATTGCTTAAAGTAAGGGTCAGGACTGAGGAGGCAGATGAAACAACGTGGCAGATGTCTGGCTTTTGTGCATCTCATACACACACCTCCACACATGCCACATTTGCTCACTTTGAAGGCATAAGGAAGGGAGCAACATAAATGTTTTCCAGCAGTCAGATTAAGCTGTAGCCTGTTACTTGCATTGCTATCAGCCAAAGATCTTGCAAAATTTTAAGTGAGCTGCCTCCTCCTCATTGCAGTTCAACCCTCAAAGGGAACACAGAATCCCAAATCTATTTTGGGGCTGTGTTAAAGGTGTCTCTCATAACACACACGAAGTATAACAGCTCTTTTACTGTCACATGAAATCAGAATTTTATTACATTTATATTATTAGGACAGCATTACAACGGCTTTGCACGATTCATAATGCACTGATTGCATCCTCAAAACAAATGTGCTTCTTGCAGGAGAGCTGGTATGCTATACTACTTAGGGTTACTTTTAGCAAAAGAGTGTAATTTTGGACACAATCACGCTTCCGACCAGAATTTGCCCAACTAAGTTTATCTTACAAAAGACTGAATGCATTTATAATTATAAGGATAGGACTTGGTTCTTTTATCACAAGACATAAGGCCCAAAATCATAAAAGAGTACGAAAACTGTCATTGTCACATGTACAGCACTGCAGGACTCCAGTGCACTTCAGATCACTTCACATGCTGCCTAAGCTCAGTGAATCGGGACACCTGGAGATTTTACCTGTCAAAAGAAGGCTTCTCTCCATGGTCAAATGCATCCTGCAGCTCCTTGACAAGATTAGCCTGCCCAGGCAATCGAAAAAGCCCTTCCTCCTTTAGCCCCCGCTGCCGGATAAAATCCACACACTGCTCCACCAGCATAGGAGCCAGGCGGTTCCCATAGCGCTTTTCGTATCGGACAGTGTCTTCCAGCTTCTGGCCAAAAATACCTGCATAAATACAGAGGGATGTGACTTGGTTGAGGCTTACAAAGTGTCTGAGCAGTGCTATGCCGTATGTTAAAAAGCATACAATTTATAAGTCATTTAAATACACAGATAATGAATCTCCTTTCCTAAGGATTTATTGCTCAATTTCACACGATGTACCAAATCTGACATGGTTCTATTTTAGAGAAATGCTTCAAACCATTCTTGAAAATATACTGTAAATTGCTTTTCAGACCAGAAGTGCAAAATATACATAAACAATACAAATAGGATTTTCTGTCACAAAACTTCCAATTCAATAGTGACACCAATTTCCATCCATTGCTTCATGGCTAATTACCCATATAAAATGAAATACTTTCAATATCGCTTTCAGTGGCACAGAAATTATTCCTTTATGCATTGAGGGAAAAGTTTTCTAGATATCATTTAGTATTTAATTCCTACTAAATCAAATGATAAATTCAAGTTCCACACATAAATAAGAACTCATTCCTAAAATTTACACACAGTTGCACTATGACTTTCTGCTTCAGCAACAATAAATTGTGCATATGGAAAACAATCATGCTATGAAGGGCAAAATATGTCAGACAAACTGCAGGAGACCGGTCAGCTTCTTGTCTCTCCCAAAAATACATCACCCATAAATTACCATCACATGAATAAGCAACCCCAGGTTCAAGGAGGATGCAAACTGAAGTGGCTCCTCAGTGACACTAGAATGACCTTCAGCATGTGTGTTTTTTTCTGCTACAAAAATTAACTCAGGCTTCTGCTCTGGGCATGGAAAAAATTGCTTTGCACATGCTGCAGGGTGTCATGGCAGAGGGCAGCAAGCTGTCACTTCTTCATCCATTGCTTTGCAATCCATAGTGTCTAGGGTTTGTAGTTAAGAGCAGTTCCCGTAACACAGAAAATGACTAGAGAATCATAACTCATGTCCAACCAAGTCATCCAGAAATGTTCCTGGAATGCGGAGCAACACAACTTGCAATTGCCACTGTACTCTCACTGGTAGGTGCCAAACACAGCAGTGGCTAACTGGACTGACCACCACACAGGCACACTTTATTAGTCCACTTCTTTCCGTGTTGTTCAATGGCCAAAATCCAGCACTAAACAATGAAAGGAGAAATTCTTGAAATTGCAGAGTGAATCAAGCTTGTAAGAATAGTGACTGATGCAAAATATTTGGTGTGCAGGGAATCAGCCTCTCAGTGCTGACAGAGGATGGAAAATATGTTTTTATTCCTTACATATCTTCCTAGCCTCCTGCAAACTGCCTGTGGGGGTGGTGGGACTATTAAAGGCATTTGAGCTTCTTGGTTTGCTGCTGGTGTATATTGACAAAGTGCTCAGACTGCTCCATTTTCTATCCTCTCTTTCTCCAGGTAGTGGATTTAAGGAAAAAGGCCCATTGAAAGGCTGTAAGAGAATAATTGTGATTAAGAGAATTAAGAGAATTCCTGCTTTTGGAATTGCCCCAAAACACCTTCAGCCTAATGTGCAGCTTATTTAGGGGAATTGGGTCCAAACTTACCTCCATGGGGGCCAAGGTTTCACAAACTGAGGCACTTTGGTAGCTACTGTAATGGAAAAACACGTGCCTTTCCAAACAAAGGCACCTATATTCAACAGACTGAAACAAATGCACATCTTTTACAATAGTAGCATGAAAAACTCAGCTGAATGCAGAATCTCCGTGGCTTGAACCTTCTGCAGCACAACCCACTGCTCAAACAATGGAAACTGCATGAGCCAGTTTCATCACTGGCCTAAGACTGTTGTCCTGAAAATCTTGCAAAACAGGTTTCTTCTTGCTAAGTTTGCAGTCTGACAGTGTGTTCAAACTTATCATACAGGAAAAAAATGGTTTCTCTGCTTTCTCAAAAAAAAAAACCAACCCTCTATTTATTCATTCATGTAATTCAAGAGATTTAAGCTAGATACATTACTATATAAAGGAATTTAGTAAGTCTGTTTTATCTTTTTACCTTGCAAAGGTTTGTGCACTGCTGAAGCTCTAGGATCATGGTCCCAAAAACCTCCAAGGACGGAGCCTGCATGATCTCTCCAGGCAATATGTCCCACTGTTTGACTGTCCTCATGGTAAGAAAGCTTTTTCTTGTATCCAAAGTCTCTTGTTTAAATTTATGTCTATTGTCCCTCATTCTCCTGATGTTTACTGAAGAGCCTGTTTCCCCCCTCAAAGTCTTCTATTTTCCAGGCTGAAGAAGCCCTGCTCTGTCACCCTGTCCTTGCAGGAGGAGAGCTGCAGCCCTCAACCATTCATTCATTCCATTGCAGAGGAAAGAGCAAGTTCTCAAAACTATCAGACTATTTTTAGACTCCTATTAGTAATGACATGACAGTCAAAAAAACTCCACATCACTACATACTAGCACATTTTAGAGTTGCTGCATTTTTTTTCATTTTAGAAGACATTTTTAATGCATGTGTAACAAAATGAATCAAATCAGAAAATGCATTTTTGTGCAATAGGAGCAAAAAAAGCTTTCTGCATTGTTACAAATTGTTGATGCACTGTAACACAAGCCACAAAATGTTGAAAACACTTGGCAAGTGTTAAGATTTAAGATGCCCATGACTATTGCCAAACAATATTTCTGAGCACAAATAACAGGTAGCAGATGGTTCACATATCAAAGGTGACATATTAAATGCTGACTCTGTGATGAACTGCAACAGAATACTTGCTAAGTCAGGAGACTTCCACTGGGGAACTTAGAATATGCTTAGTTGAGAACACCTGAGAGGCAGGCAACAAAACTACAATATTGGTCTAGGATTAGACACACTGGATTCAGGGCATACAAGACCTTCAGACAGCTGCATCCCATCCGGCTAGCGGAGTCGGCGCATGCCCTGCACTCCTGCCTCACAGCTCACAGCCTTACATACCTGGTGCCTCACCCATAAAATGGTGATACTACTGTACTGTGTCCATCTCAAAAGCATGAGTACTTCCTCCTATTACATTCGGAAGCAGACATCTAATGACCACCATAGAATAGCCTAAAGTTAAAGGCCTCAGATTTAAGGGAAATCTTACAGAAAATCTTAAGGGTAAATCACCATGACACTCCTTTAAACGCTTCTCTAAGTTCCCATTTACTGCGCTCTATGTTCTAACGCCTTTGACCTTGGAATTAATCTCAGAAGGACTTGCTTTGGTTTTCAAGTCCAGTCTAAATCATTCAAGGAAAAGATGTCAGTCCCCTAACACATCAAGAACGCGACACAAGGCAGTATTTGCCCGTGAAAGGAATTAGTCATGGTAAGTTCCAAGTATGGATTTCAAGTTCAAGGCCCACACATTCCTCATTAAAAAACAAAAAAGCAAACCAAAAAAAAAAAAAAAAACCAAAAAACAAAAAACCACCAATTCTGTTGCTTGAAGAAGTAGTGCAGAGAAACCATGACAACTCTATGGCCACATATATTCTTGACATATATTTTACCTTGTTCATAATTATTCTGTAGTCTTTCTTGGTCTTTTCATTGTTTACAGTAGGGATTTTTCAGAACAAAAGCCAAGATCTCTGCCCTTCAAGGTTCACCTGTTTCCACTGTTACTTTCTAATATTCTTATCCTATGTCACATCTGAAGTGATTGCTTTAGATATATTATAGATTAGTGTTTTTTTAAAGACGAAGACATTGAGTACTGAGAAGCAAAGTCAATGCTATTGTGGTGGCAAAAAGACAGTTACTGTAGTGGCTGCAAGAGGGAGACTAAACCTAAATGAGGACTGTCAGCTCTACCTGGTAACTACAAGCATCTCCTTTACAGGGAAGCCATGAAAAGACAGCTAAAGGTAACGGTCAGCACTTACTTAACTACAGCACAACCAGCATCACAGAAATAATTTTGCATGAGCTTTTGAAGTGTTTTTCCACTATAACAACTAAGCAAGAATACCTTCAAGGAGAAGGAAATAGAGACCTCGTATCCTATCCACACACAAGTTCTCCTTCAAAAACTTAATGTCTCCAAAATCCAAACAAGCACAGATGACAAGTGCTGTCTTGTGGTTTGGCTTGTTCTCAGGGTATAGATTCAGAAGGAGGAAGCCAACACAAACCCCTTCAGATCCACAATCCAGATCCAGAGCTTGGCTTCCCCACCAGTGCAGGGAGACAGGCAAACATGCACGTTTCCAGTTCTGACCAGTCATTAGATTTAATCAGCAGAACCGCTTCTGCAGAGGCCCCTGTTACATCCAATTAAGCAGGAGCCAAGATCACACATAACATCAAAGAGGAAAATCACATGATAGAAAGAAAACATTTTGAGGAGTTACTTATTAACTAGAACATTCCCGTGGCAGAAGTCCTCTAAACATTTTGAAAAACTCTATTTCCAAGCCTGATAAATATACATGAAGGCTACGAAAGACAAACTACATCACATATGTGCATTCTGCTCAAAACTGTGGAAGCATTGTGGGGTTTTCAATGGCACAAACACACAGTAAGGCAAGTCTACAAAGTGCTGGAAGAAATAAGAATACTAATAGTCAATAATTTCCTCAATGTTTGGACAGAGGCAGGGGATGCCTCTCAAGTCTACTCCAAGTTTTTGATCTAATAAAAAAGTGAAGTAGAATAAGAGGATGCAAGTGGCAGTACACAGTTTTGGTTTCTTTGCTTGAAAAGAATTACCTATCTCCCCAGTTCTATCACAGCACATATGCTCAGTGAATCAGAAGGCTCTGGCTTTCTCAAGTTGCCTCTGAGCAATTCAGATGGCAGCAACATGATTTTCAGACACTGTAAAGCACAGCAGACTGTGCTTTCTGTACAGAACACTGCTCAGTCTCATATGTCTGCTGGCTTATGCTGAGCTGGGTTGCTCTGCATTTATCAATAAGACGAGGTAGAAAGTCAAAGTAGCTTTACAGGTCTGCACTGATCTGTAAGGTAGGTCACCTTCGACCAGCACAACTAATACAGAACACTGAATGCAACTGGATACTGGTGCAAGTGAATTTCTCTAGTTAGCAGATATGAACTGGACCTTCTTTGTCATAGCAGACCAATGTGTCCATCCCTCTGGATCTCTGAAACTTCTCTTAAAAAAGGGTGAACTGATGATTTAGAAACAAACTCAGCCCTGTAACTAAAGCACTCCTGAAGCTCAAGGATGGAATCTTCTTCCCAATTCATACAATCCTGCTAAGCACCAAGTTTGCACTAGCGCATCCTGGCCTTCAGTGAAGGCTGCTTTAAAGGGAATGTCCTTGAGACTCAGCAGCCTGGAAGAATGGGGGTACATTTGAGAAAACAAATAATATGATTTCTAAAAAGATAACACCGGTGATGAATTGAGGATCTCTCCTGATGGGACTGTGAATCTGGCATCCGTCAGCTCCCACACCTGCACCATGTATCGGCTCACTGCGCAGACAGAGGATCAGCATCTTTCCAAAGCAGCCATACTTACCACAGCAGGTCAGATAAGGTCAAAGGAATTGACCCCAGCTTAAAATCTGATTCACTATTTAAAGCAACTGTCAACTTTAATTGATTCAGACTGAAAATAACAGAATTAGGTGAAAAGCGTTCTCCAGGTGGTCTAGGAACAAAGGTCCTGAAATAATACAAAGTGGCTGGCAGGGCCACATCATATTTTAGACAGCATTTTAAATTATTTTTATCTTAAGGACAGGCTGCTTCTCTGTTCTGCAGTGCTGAGTACCATTCTGAGTGAGTCCAAGATAAGCAGTACTTCCTTCTTTACACAATTTCTCTTCAACTACACAAAAACAGAGGGAGCAAAACATCACCAAGTGATCAGAGAAATTTGCTACTGTCTCATTCAAATTGTCTTGGCTTCAAGTCTTATCCCCCTCCATGGCCAGTGTACATAAGGTCTCTGCCTGGAGTCTCAGCACACCAGAGTTACCAAAAACAACAACAGAAAAACAAACAAAAAAGACGCCCAAAACTCTTAAATAACAGAAGTAGCTACAGGCTGGAGAAGAATATTCCCAAGTAACCCTTAGTTATTCTTCTGTCTCACTTACCCCAGATAGACTTTCAGTGAGCACCAAGGTAATACTTAAACACAGACCCGCTTTCTTGACCTTGAAAAACTGTCTTCAGATTTCTTCTGAAAAAGCACTTCCCTGATGACACGATCCCCAACGCAAGCCTGATAGTTATTTTTTTCAGGCTCTAATAAATGTTCTTCACCATGCATCATGAGTGAAGATGATGACAATGCATGTCTGCCAAAACAGACTGTAGTGAGATTCTCTTCTAGCTCTTTCAATGACCAGGCAATGGCTTTTCCTGCTAATTTTGTTTTCTGCATTGTAGTTAAGAGGTCAAAGCCATACAGTTTTATACTAAATGATCTTCTTTATGTAAGCTCCTGTACTATGGGGGTTATTTCTGCATATTTTTTATACTTGAGTATACAATCCACACTGCACACTATGTGTATAAAATGTATATTAATTTCAAAAATTGTGTAAGGCAATTAATCTTATCGACTATGACATTAACTACCTCTGTGTTGATATCAATGGGACATGAACACATATTATGTATATACACATGTGAATTCTGAACCTCAGATCTAGGGGCTTCATAACAATGTTTTTGACTGAAACATTTGCAGATGGGAAGTGTCTGCAAATAAGAAGCATGGCTTTCATCATGCAGTCCTCTGCCCCAAACCCTGCAGCATCACTTGCACAACTTTCAGACATGAACAGCTTCTAGGTCAGAATATATTGAGAAACAAACAGCTGAAGCCTCCTCACCGAGAGGCCCAGGCTGCACTCTGGGAGGAAAGACAGCTGTCTGCAAACTCGTAGGTTAATCCTTTTTTTCAGCTTCCAAAAATTTCTCAAATAGTTAAATGTACAAATGTGAGACATACACGTGTCCCCTTGACCAGTCTGAACTCCTAAAGCAGCTAAAGGAAGCATTGGCTGTGGGTGTGCGTGGGGTCTGTGTGCTCACACAGCAGCCCACAGTGCAACCTCAGGCACAGATGGTATCAGGTCTCTGCTGGGGCTGCACTGCGATGGCCCTGGCTCGTTGAGGCTCCTTGACCAAGGGCATCAGCCAAGATGCCAGGACAGCACCACTGTACGCTGTAAACTACAACATGGAGACACAGTTTAGCAGCAGGAGAGGAAGATGATTCTGCTTGTGCACGTGCTGTATAAGATCATTTCCCCACACAACATGACAATTTAGCAATTTCACTGGGATTTCTCTATCTAAGCATAGTTAAGGCAGCACAAACGTTCTCCTGCTCCTCTAAACCAAATTTGCCTTCTGTCAGATAGTTCTCTCTCTTGTCCAGGCATGGTGACAACCTACTGTCACTTGTCCGTATCTCCTTCTTGGACATCCATTTCCTTTACAGCACTACTAGTTGATACACGTTCAAAGTCAGCCTCCTCTACATCCTCCTCCAACCAGTGCTGCTATGCTCTGGTTCAACAGGAATATGTGCACTGCAGAAGGAAAGGCTTTCAAAATCTCTCTGCAGCAAGAGGAAACACAACAGCAGGCTGTGGGGTAGCGGGGTGAAATAACTTGGAAGAGGACAGTGCACTGTAAGGATCCCTTTCAGTCCATCAGAAACTGATGGAAAACAGTAGCCAAGGACCTAATCTCAACACATGCATATTTACCTTGTTACTTTGCTTCTCTCCCCTCCTCCCACACAGACAGAATACAAAGCTAAATCTCTCGTCCCCAACACTCTGCCAGGCAAATTTCCAATTCTCAGCATCCCAGGTCCAAACGCCTGACTCTTCTCACTCATTTTTGCTCTGCAATAATCTTGTCCCAAGCCATTTCATTCAGGCAGCCCATTCATGGGCTCTCATACAGAGAGGCAATGTCAGCTTGCCAACTGCAAATAAATGAACAAAGAAGTTCATAAATCATTCGTGGGATGTCAGCATCCGCATTGTTTTGTGCCTTTTGTTTCGGCACTCTCATCTGCACCAGCATGCACAGCCCCCTCGACTTCACAGAAACCATGGCTTCGCTAGCAAAGCACAACACAGCAACAGAGCAGACCTACCTTTACGGAAACTAAAACACCGCTTAATTCTCCTATAAGTGGTTTTAGGAATGAAAGGAGCTGCTGCTAAGGCACCTGGGCTGCGGACTCCAGCATTTCTATCTTCAGGCATCATAAAGGCCAGAGCCCCCACGTCCCCCCAAAGCTTTCCTTTACCAGCTGCATCCAGATGAAATGCCACGACTGTTCATCGTTACGGACTGCTGGGGAGTTTTTATAATTGTCTGTTTTCCTCTGGAGCTAGGAGACTTGCGGTCTTCTCGATCTCGGGTAGGGTTTGAAGCAATTTTTATGTTCTATTCCCTTCTTCAGTTTTGCTTTGGGGAACAATTTCCTTCCATCTATTTCCCTTCGTTTCTTTTATTTCCTGCGGTGAGACAACTGCTTATTATGCAACGTCACAACAAAAGAGTTTCAGCAAGAAGATGTATCTTCCATTCAAAGAGAAGTGTCTGCAGGGATGCAGGGGCAGAAAGACCTCGTCCTCGCTGCTGGAACGGGGTGGAACAGCAGGCACTCCAGAGTGTTCCACTGGGAAAGGTCAGTGCTTCGTGTTCCACAAGGGGAAACAAGCACAAAATCCAAAAGGACACCGAGGAATCTTCCAGGATATGATACTCCTTGCGGCCTCCTTTTATCCCTTTAACTGAGGAGCAGAAGGAACCATCTCTCTCTATCCATAACGGATTCTTTTTAAAAGATCTTTTATAAACCCACTCCCTTGTCCGACAGTCCCGTTTCTTGCGTGTTTTATTGCCTTCCAACTACCAGAAGCTCTCACGGGAGAGGTACGTCAGATGCAGCAGCCGCACACCCTCGCCAGTGGGATCGTGGGGAGCTGCTGAGGAATAGGTGTCTCCACCCAGGGATGCTCGGCTCGCTTCCTCCCGCGCCCATGCCCGGCAGCAGCAGTCACTGCTGCTTTCCACGCCAGCCACTCACATGCAGCAGGTGCGGGGAAACAGCAGCGAGGAGGGAGCTGCTGCAACGCGATTCTCTGCTCTTGGGGATGACTTTGAGTTGACTTCAGGCGGCTCTCATGCGTGGCAGCTTGGAAAGCAGGCAGGCTGTGCTCCCAGAGGAGGTGCCAGACCTCACGCTACTGGCCCTGCTAAAATGCGCACGTCCCTTCGTCTTGCCTCCTCCCTCCCCCTTGGTTTCGAGCTCTGCAATTAAAGCTCAGGCCTTCCCCTCCTGCAAAAATTGCTTTTTTAAATCTAATCAGGAAAGGAATGTCATGTGCAAACAGGCATTAAATGTCCTGGCTCATTTACATTTCTTGTCTCTTGAAGATTTTTTCCATTGCTGCTTACTCGGTTGGTGCAAGAAAAAAACCTGTTTCTGATCACTTTTGCAGATTCCCACCTCCCCCCTATTCTCTTTCTATCACAGGTTAACAAGTAACAATTTAATGATAAGGTTAATCATTTACAGAGCTACCTGCTCTGGTACCAGGAGTTCTCTCCCACTGTCAGACTAACTTTAAATATTAGTGGCTCACCAAGGCTTAGAGATATCCACTGAATAAGCATACAACTTGTTTATAATGCTTAAAAGAAACAGAAAATTCAAATATGCTACTCAAACTGACACTTGACCTGTATAACATCAAACTACTGTGGCTGACCAAGTAGTGATAAAATTAAGCAAAAAAATAGGACAAAATAATGCAGATGAAGTGTTTAGATTAATTTACTCTTGGAATCAACTTTTTCTTAATGAGGATTTTTATATTACTGTTTACCACCATGTGACTAGAGCTTCACTGTATTTTCCTTATAGCTAATGCAACGGACATTTAACTCCAGTAGTCAGATCTCTCACACAGAAGCTCTTAAATGTCCTAAATCAGAAGAATCCTCCTTTAGAAAGCTCTAGAAAAATTCTTGAGGCAAGTTGTAATGAAAATTTGAGTATCTGTTGATAACCTAACTAGATCACAGTTAACAAGACTTCCTAAGACTTTTGGAATTTCAGAATACCAATTTAAATAACAAATAGTTAATCAAATGGAGACATTTGAGAGGCATGATTCTTAACAGTCACACTGCAATAGCCATTCAGACTGTCATCATAAACATACAACTTATCTGGTTTTCCAGGGATTTAACCATTTCCTTTACAATCCAGGTAGCCTTCATCTCAGTATACTTGAGAGAAGTTCAAAAAGAAAGTTTAAAAAGTTTTAACTACAAACGAATTTAAGCAGTAATTCAGGGACTGCCCCTCCTCTTGTGCTGCACAAATCAGCATGCAAAGTCCTCGGCTAGATGTTTCCGTCATTAAGTGCAATTAAACACTCAAAAACGACTGTGTCCTGAGAATTTCCCCAGTGGCTGGAAGGATTCCCATCTGCAACCCCGAAATAGCTCTTGCCCTATAAATGCAAATGAGGGGCTTGCCAAGAAAGCACAGGGTCAGGACTCAGGGGATTCTGCTTCTATTCCGAGCTCTGTCAGAGTCTCTGTGCGCGAGGCTTGGGCTACAACTCCATTTCCCCAGATCACAGCTCCCTACCGGCAAAACGGTGACACTTCTGTCTTCTGCAGAGCAGCCACAGGGGGCTTTAGCTCACATTTGGTGCAGACCAACACGATGGTTATGGTAGCCAGGCAAACAACACACACAGAGCTTTCCTCCTTGAAAAATCCAGTTTTCTTACCCACCCAAATTAGTTATTGCCACAGTATCTTACACTGCTATTTGACCGAAATACAAGAACACTGAAGAGCTCAATCTAGTGCTTTCTCTACAAAACAAAGTTGAAGATGGATCATCACTGCAAACTAAAGCACCTCCTGTCTCCCCAGTTCTGCTCCCAGCTAAGGCCCTCAGGACAGCTCATCAGCAAGGGTCAAAGCTCTCTATATCACCTGAGTAAAGCACGAAGAAGACGGGTGGCTCAAAGAACAGTTTTATCCAAAACTGTCACGTCTTTTTGTCCCTTCCATCTCTCCTCCCCTTGCCTATCTCACAGGTGGGAAGGAGACATTTGCAGGTAATAAACACATTTTTCAGTGATGACTGCTTCTGTCATAAAAAGGCAGAGACCACCGTGCCCTTCTTTTCCACTGTGTAATAAGACCTGCTGACAGGAAAAAAGGAGAAGCCCTTGATATAATACTGGTGCTCCTCCATAGTGGGAAAATATCCTAGTCCCCAAACTTCAAGAGTTGAGAACTTCAAGAAACAGTTTGATTGATGCACGGACTATTTTTTTTTTCTGGGTGCATCAATCATACCTGCACTATCATAACAGATATTATTACAAGAAGTGAGGACAATATTTCCAGCTCATTCAGTACAAGTGTGCTTTTATTATTATTTTTTTTTAAGACAACTGACAAAACATTCTGATCGGTACTGCTCAAATTAATGGGTCTGCCAATCAGAAGAGAAAGCACCTATCACACAATGCTCTTGCTAATACCCCAGGGCACAGTTTTATATAATATTCCCATTGGTCTTAGCTGTCACTTGCAGGAGAACCGCTGACAGCCTCTAGTAAGAAGTCTTTGCCAGCAAGGTGACCTAGCTGCACTTCCTTTGCATACAGCACCCTATGCATTAGTCAGGTGAGTGGCTATGAGACCACTTGCAACATGTCCTCAGCCAGAGAGACTGCAGAAATCCAAATGCAGAGTGATGTGGGGATAGCAGCATTTTCACCATTCCCAGAGGGGCTGTGAACTGATGTCACTGATGCTTGGGCAGTGTTTGACCTCAGTTGGGAAGGCCCAAGCACAGTGAAACTGAAGAACTATAAGCAGACTTTAAGCTGGTCATCCACTCCCGTTTTCCCAGTGAGAAGCTCATTTCACACAAGATCAATCTTCTGTTAAAACCCCTGCTGCCTTGGTGACACTCTACAACATGCTGGCCTTCTTCAGGGAAGGAGTTCTAGATGTTTTAAAGCCTATTTACTGATTCCTCCATGTGGGAACATGCCTGATAACCTGTATAACAGGTGAAAACAAAGGGTTTATTCCACTGGTTTTGAAATATCTGGATCATTTTTGTCTCCTCTTCACTGCAAAATGCTGACTATAGCTGAAAGGCAACAAAATAATCCCTCTGTGTATTTGTTCTTCTGGAAATCTGACATATTCTCACTGACTCACCTCCTCCAAACGGCGCCCATATAACCCTACGGATGGATTTCACCCAATCCTCCATGTCATTCTGTGTGCTTGCCATAAGCAGGTACGTCTCATGATTAGCTGTCATCCGCTCCCGGTCTCCTCCTGCAAGAGAAGATAATTGTACTTAGAAATCCTTTTGCTTTCCTGCCAAACCAAGCTCCTGCCAAGCCGGCTCCTGCAGCAGTAGCGGCTCTGAGGAGAACAGGCGCAGATTGTGCTGGTGCCCTCTGCGTCAGCCACGGCACAAGAAGAGGGGCCTGGCCGTGCATTCCCCAGCAGGCAGTGAGGTGCTGCCAGGCTTCCAAAAGGAAATGAGAGGATAAGTGTCACTGGAGAACAAACAGCTCCATGCTCTTGCTAAAACTGCACAGTCTGCTCTAATCCGTAACTTAATATATACACTCAAAGTTTTGCTGCAATTATTGTACTGTGATAGATAAAATAAACACTGAAAGAGAAGGGAGCTATAAACAGGACATGAATAGAAAATTTCTATTTTCAGGAACAGCACGAGACATTCACAGCAATGACATTTGACACACAGGTGGTGCTGTGAATCCCTAGGGATAAGAGAGTTAATGCTAGCAGTGGTGCAGCCCAGCCAACTGGCTTGGATAGGTCCAAGGCGGGTTAAAACACAAGGCAGCTGCTCCCGCATCAAGGTTTCACTGCTGTGGTAGTGTCTGAGCTCTAAGCTTGCCAGTACTCTGTTAACGCAAGGGCAAAAGAACAGAACTCAAAACCAACTTGAAAGCAAACAGAAGAACAAAGTGCTAAAAAGACCCTGACATTCTGAAGACCTTGCACTGAGCCAACAGCATGCACATACCCTTCATGTCCCAACTCGATGCCCCTAGGAATCAGGAGTTCTGTCCTCATCTTTATCCCTCCTCTTCCACCTCACTTTTAATGCAGGCTCTATCTACAATAAAGATTGCTGTTCATTAGAGCAGAACACTGCTCTTGGGAGGCAGTTTTCTGAAGAGTGCCATGATCCGTGCTGGGCACTGTAGCATTTAGGTTTCTGAAGATGAACATCCTAGGGGTGTAGCA
>JAUBOD010000004.1:1204467-1223818 GCA_032353885.1 Nothura maculosa
ATGGGCAGTTGCCACTGGCCAACACATTTCACCCTGGGCAATTTCCTTTTGCAAAAGGTTAATCCTTGACGTGCTTAAGGGAGGCAAACACCAACTGCTGTACATGCAGCTGCACGCAACATGGAGATTTTATGGGCAAGGACAGAAAGGTCACAGACATCTATCAAGTTCACATGGCTCCTGGAAAACAAAGTTGAACAATATTTTGGGAGTATAAGACTATTTAAAGTCAAGTAAACACAGCCTAAAGATTTTTTTTTCCTTCTGAGTGCAAGCAAGGCGGCAGGAAGGTAAATGGACAAAGGGGATGGACAAAGAGCCTCCTTTGCAACAGGGAGACCTTTGCACAACCAATAGAAATCCATTTTCACCTTCTCTTCGGGTGATTTTGCCAATAGCAAAATCAGACCCAAAATAGCAGGTCCTCCAACTGGTTTGGGGGAATCAGCTATTTAAAAGAAGTTTCACATTTACAAGTGGATGTTTTCTCCACTGTTCCCCTTTTGGATGGAGCCGGCATTCTGCAGCTGCCCTTCTCCATGGCACCCAGGCACTCAGTCCACACACGGCACCGCCGGGCAGCTGGGTGCAGCCCTCTCCATTTGTGGCAGGGCTGGAAAGGAGCCGCCTGGCTCATACTACAAATTGCTGCCAAAGTGACATGGGAATCAAATATGACAGTTGCATTATGGATGTTATTCATTGACTGCTTTCCTGAATACCACAATTCTATACAGCTACAGTCCCTAAGAGGTACTGTCATACACCTGGCACAGCCATAGCTCAGATTTTCCTCATTCTTGATATGCTCCTGATACTATTTCTCACAGTGATGGCTCACAACTATGCTCTTAAATGCTTTCCAGAAACAAGGGATCAGAAAATGCCACGCAAATCAAACAAGCATGAAAAATACATCAACCAACCCTGATGCCATTTTGAGTTTTACCCTGCAAAACTCAAAGAATTCTCCTGTGAGCACTGGCAGCTATTCCTAGCACATGCTAACTTATACATGGGCTTTCCCCCTCAGAGCACTCTGACCGTCTCTGATAATGAGGCATTCCTCTACATTGCAGATCGAGTGCAGTATAGCCCGTGCTTCCACATGCTCCTTATGTGCTAGTGTAATCAGCTGAGCTGTCAGGCCGCGGAGGGCTTCAGCCAATGCAAGCCTGTGCAAATAGATTCCTCCTATAGGCACCACATGGATGCTACTGTTTTTACAACATTACAGACTGCAGTCCTTGCATTTTCAAGAGGGATTGAAAAAAGCTTCTCCAACATTTGCTGGGAACAACGCTTAGCTTTTGAAACAATGAAATGCATCCGCTTCTCCATAACTACAACTGCCGTTTAAGCACCAAGTCCTTTTTGTCCACAGAATACAGGAAGAAGCCACCTCTGCCTGTTATTCCTCCTGCTTCCTCGGACTCCCAAACTTGTTCCCGCATGGCCTGCGGAGCCATGTAGGCTGCCCTGCCTGGCATAGCTCCACAGCCAGGTGTTCACAGACCTGTGTCTCTCTCCCAGCCTGGCATGATGCACCTGTCACTCCTGCTACAACAACGTGCTCTGCTGGCTCAACAGCCCCAGGCAGCCATGATGCTACTGCAGCAGTTTCTACACACGGGAGGCACAGCTGTTCAGTGCCTGTCATGCCTGGAGCAGCATGAGGCTGCTCCACACGGCCCTGCGGCCCAAAGTTGGCCGGGCCCTGCTCCATACGCCAGTGAGCTGGGAGAGCAGACTAACAGTACCAATGAGAGCAGAGGAACAGAGCAGGACAGAAGGAAACCTTGCTTGACTTGTATTCTGCAAAGCCAGAGCTCTTGCACCAAAGCCCAGATAGTTGCCTCCTGGGAATGCCCAGGTAACTGCCACAAACAAGTTCTTGAATAGCTTACATTTTTTCAGAGTGGAGCTAGATTTTCTTTTCCTCTCCAGAAGCTATTGGGAGGCATGGATGCAGCCAGGCCATTGTTGCTCCTTTGGATCTCGCCACACTGGAAGACACCACAGCTCAGGCAATTTTCAAGAGTGCCAGATCAGCATTTCATTTTCAGTCTCCACTAACTAATCAGAGTGCTGCATCTTGCCAGCATCCTGCCCATAAGCACTGCTTCGGCCTGACTGCTACTGCTCAATGACTTTGGTCATAGCAGCCAGACAAAACATAAGAATAGGTTCCCTGTGCACGGGCTCCTGCATCAGTACCAAGTCATCTTTGTACTTGCTTTGTACTACCATGTATCTTTAGACTACTGTGAACTCTAAAGATACACTAGGAAAAATTAAGGTCACATCTACTTTATCCTCCCCATGATTTCATGCTATATCATAAGGAGGATGGGCACCAGAGCAGACAGACCACAGGCAGATACAGCAAGAGGCTGAAAAAGGGAAGGGTGCTTTGGTGTTTCTATGATGAAAACTATCACAAACCAAAGCCATCTAAAACCTAAGCTCCCTATCCTATTATTGGTTCCTGTGTGCTGTCAGGATTGAGGTCACTTCAACCTCTCAGATATTTCCAAGACAACCTGGACTTCGGAGAAAATGCTTTCTTGGCAGAGAAATATCCAGGCATTTACCTTGTTGAAAAGAAATGATCGCCAATGCAGGCAACATCCAAAGGAGCAACTGCCTGGTGAATGGCCTCAGCTTGTGACAAGTTGTTCTGTTGCTCGTTTGCTTTGCTTTTATTTGGAAGATCAGCAACAACAGCAGGGGAAGTGGAAGCTCCCGCTGCCAGTGGTGGCACAAGTAACAACTGTCACACTGCTGGTGTAGTCTGCGGGTCTGCCTCTCTTCACTGCGGCAGCGCTTTGTCTGCTTTTGTATTACGAGCACCATCTCCTCTTACCTTATATTGCCTTAACTCACTGTGCCTTGTCACAGACAGAGAGACCTTCCCCGTCGGCCAACCCAGCATGGTAGCGACCTCCTCAGTTCAACTCTCAAGGCTGGAACTCAAAGCAATTATTAAATGAAAGCTGCTGTTTCCAAGCTGCAGCAGAGCTCACGGCTGCAGAAAACCGTTGCTGTAATTTCTCCAGCCTCACTTGTTTTTGCAAAGCCTCTTTTTTTCTGTGAAGGTGGCAGGGGGATGTGCTACTCGTTTGAGCTCAGCAGCTCTAGTGCCAGGTGCCCGCAGGCCAAGAAAGCACCAACTGTGCCAATGGGTCAGGCAGCAGAACACACGTCTCCTCCTACCAGGACTGAGCTTCCCCAAAAGCATTCATGTTTACCACTTGCCTGCTTTAAGGTTGAAAACAAAATCACTCCTGGTAGGCATCTGCTGTAATGACCCTGGAGAGAAAAAGCATTTATTTGCAGTAAAAACAGGAGGAGAAGAGAAAACGTGAGCCACAAACATTGCTGCAGCAACAACCTGCAGACAACTTGTCATCGATTCTCATTTCAGCCAAACCAGCTCATCCAAGTTCATCGTTGCATGACTGCCCTTATTAAAATACCTTCTTAGCACGCGCTTGCTAAAGAACAAGGCACCGCTGCCAAGGACGCCAGCAAATGAAGCTCTTGCCTTGCAGCTCCTCTGACTGCTCTTGGCTGCTGCGCAGCTTGCGCACTCACGAGCCCGTTGCACCCAAAGCCCATGCGCTGCTCAAGTTCAAGAGCTGCAGTGGCAAAGCTCACGTTCCCATGGCACTTGGGCTACGCTGTGACTTGAGCTTTTTGCTCTGCAACAGAAGACTCAGTGTGGTCTCCTCCTACCGCTGTTTCAAGCGATTTTCCCCCTCCAACCTGCACAGAAAAAAACCCTGCAATTCCTTCCACCGTGATCCTTCAAGGGACTACAGCTTCAACAAAAGCAGCCACCCTGTTCCTAATAGTGAAAATGGACTTCTGCAGGGGCTGGAGCAGCACTGAGGTGAAAGATGCTTCTATGCAACATCAGCAGCAATGCCCTGTTAGGCCTCACTTTCGTGGTTCCTAAGGAGGCATTGTACATCATTATGAATCAAAGTGGTGCTTTCTGCTCCTGCTCTATTCCCTGCCAGCGCTTCCCATCCAGTAAACAGCAGCGAGAACATTTAAATCTTTCACTGATGGGCGCCTTTTGCGCAGACAGGAGCATCTGGCTAACAGTGCCACGTGCAAAACAACCTTTTTTCTTTTAAGAAACCCTCTGAGGCGCAGGGAACAGCACAGTGAGCGTGGCCAGCTCTGGCTCCTGCCTTTCCCCACGCACAAACAGGAATGCCCTGACAAGGCATTCAAACTCCAGCCACGCAGAGGCCGCTGGACAGGAATTATGTCTACAGATCCCCAGGACATCCCTTTCATTTTGCTCTCTAAACCTTCCTAAAAATAGCCCTACAGAAAGGAGCGAAGCTTTCAAAGTTTGCTTGTTTTTCAACCTGCTTTGAAAAGACTCCAGCATCTATGAGCTTTTGTTGCTCTCAGCAGCTTCCAGGTCAAAAAGCACAAAATCTACAGACAAAAGCAAGATGACCTGTGGCTTGCCTCACTAGCTACATTTTATCTTTCGTGGGCTTGCTTATGCAATAAGGAAATACTGCACATGGACTGGGATTCAGGATTTACAGATTTTCTTAGTACCTCTTCAGCTGCTTTCGGGCAGCACCAAAACATCAGCAGCACCTTTAACATCTCCCTCTGCTACATTCTCCCCTTCCCACAAAACATAATTGTATTTACTAAGCTCATA
The DNA here is from genome assembly GCA_032353885.1 of Nothura maculosa. Lineage (NCBI taxonomy): Eukaryota > Metazoa > Chordata > Aves > Tinamiformes > Tinamidae > Nothura > Nothura maculosa. The sequence goes on from JAUBOD010000004.1 coordinate 1,209,164, forward strand.
GGGGAGACATAACCACCACAGTTAATTAAAGCTTGCAAAGACTTTGAAACCATCCAGCAAAGGAATGCAAAGTGTGCAATAAACCAAGAAAAGGACCCAGCAGAGACAGAGGTCATGGCAGAGGTGAAGTACGTCAAATAAAGATCCCTTTTGATTGAAACAAAAACGTTGTATGTTGGAATCACAGCAACCTGCTTTCCCACCAAAGCGTATCTAAGATTTTACAACCAAGTCATCAGGAAAATAACAATTTTACATGCTAGCTGGTGAATTGGAAAGGAATTGAAAGGCAATCTGCAGTGAGAGGTTTTACCTGACGAACTGCGAAATAGCAATATGAATATGCATGTATGAAGTGCTTTAAGCAATGAAAACAGACCGTGCAGGCCACTTGTGCCACTCGGAACGGCCTCCACCGCTACTTGCCACTGGCTGCTGGCAAGCGGCAGCCCGGTGCAGGCTGGATACAAGGCTCCGGGTGGTGACTGCTGACAGTCTCACTGCTGGTGGGAAGTGCTCAAGAAGCTTTGACATGGTTCTTTTGGTACCATTAAGCCTCCCAGGAGGCTGTGCAACCAAATGGCACATTTTGTCTGGTGACCAACAGGCTATTCGGGGTGTCCTGACCAAGTCTGTTACACCGCACTTCTCCCAGCAGTGGCTCACGTTCTAAAACAGAGCAGAGCCTGTGACTGCTCAAGCGAAGAACTTCTGTGATACAGGATCTGGGTGTCTTCTTTTCATTGCTTTGCCTCCAGATTCTTCTGCTCCTGGACAGCAGTCTCCCATAGTTCGCCTTGCCCTTGTGTCTTCCAGCAACCAGACCCCTTTTTCTCTGTAGTCCAGAGGGAGGAGCAGATCAAGCAATCCAGCAGAAAGGCCGCTGGAAGGGGCTGACCAGGATAACACTGCTAAGAAAGCACTTTGGAACTGGCAGATTGGCCTTTCATTGCCTTGACCAATACAGCCATCTACTGATCCCAGCATTTCCAACTGCAGCATTTCTGCTTCAGCACTTTGTCCTCAGGCATCAGATTTACAGTCTCTCTGCCAGTTAACAACCACCATGTAAAGCAATCACAGATCTGAGGAAGCAAAGATATTGCAGACAAGCAAGATATAAAAAATTGAGTCCTAATCCAATTCCAGAGAATCCTACTCACAAATCTCCTTAAATTACATTTCAACAACAACACAAGCATCTCTTGAAGTTACGCTTCACATTCAAAGCAGAGACAGCTCTTCAGCTTCCAAGTGCCTAAATATATTACATACACTACTTTTATTAAGGACAGATTTTGCTATTTTATCTTGAAATATTTATTGCACACTTTGACTGTATGGCCAACTCATTTTAAGTCATTCTGATCCTACATTTTACATTTTAATCTTACAATTTCATTAGTTTGCGTGTTAAGAGTGTGAAGACCTGTCAGGCAACGAATCCTCTTTTCATTTATTTTTATTTTATGCACATCCTGCATGTGATGGCATGGCAGGACATGAACAAATAGAGACAAGACACATCACATCTTTCCACTGCTAACACGGCACCATCAGTCGGTCCCCTGAAGCAGTGGATGTTCCAAACCCACAGATCCACTTTGTTATGTACAGCAAGAGGGAACATTTGGGGCTCATTGTAAGCACTTCCACGATTACCTCCTTCAGCATTTACCTCAGATGCCTCTGACCTACAGACTACACATACAAGGTTTAATCACTAGCCCTCTGACACCCAACTCGAAGACAAGAAAGTCACGGGAAGCCTAGAAGTTTCCATGTGTTTTTATCGAGAGTAAAATTTAAGATCACTTTTCTTGGGGGAAAATTCTCTTTCAAGAGAACATTTCCCACAACTGGAGTGGCATTTTCCAAAAAACAAAGCATCTACCTGCACACCAGAGAAGGCAGAAGGTTATCAGCAGCCTTACATGCAGGGTAGCCCTCATCAAAACACCAATTAACCCAAATCTCTCTTGGTTTGGAAAATTGATTGCTTGTTTTCACACAGAAGAGATGCATTTCTCACAAGATGTGTTCCCAAGAGCAAAGGCTTAGCTCGCTTAACTAACAAAAAATGATTATAACTGCCAGCAGGAACAAAAGCTGAGAAGCCGCAACACGCACCCTGTAACAGCCTGGTAAGCTCTGTTTTGACAGGCCAAGCAACTGAAGGCCACAGAGGGTGCTGAAGTTAAACACTTGAGCATTATCTGCAACCATCTGACATACCCAGACAGAAAAGTCAGTAACTTGATTTAAAGGTTTAAGGATTAGAATGAGTTTGGTTTTGTATCAGACTTGGCTTAGGGAGGATGAGCTGTATACATTAGAAAATCAAGTTTAATTAATGAACTACTTCTGGCATAATTAACTAATGAAGGACAGTCAAAACAAAACAAGACACCACCACACCCAGAAAACTCTTTTAAGCCACTCAGAGTAATGGAACTCTAAATTTAGAGCAGAGAAAGGGAGCCCTGCAATATCCAGAACTGTTTCCAGCACTGGGCACTACAAGCCAGCCTGGGGCCATTGCTGTGCCTGGCTGCATGTGACATACAGCACAGCGTCTGACCCGGGCTGAGAGGCTGCCAACCGGCTCAACAACCTGATGCTGGAAGACCACGGCTGGGCCTCCAGCACCAGCAATGCCTACATGTCCATCTGTGTCTGTCCCACTATGGCTTTGTGACTTGGAGACATAAGATTCCGGGGAGGAAACTAACAGTGCTGGTGCTTGCATAAGACTGTCTTGCTGCAATCCTTTCCTGTCAGAGAGCGCGTCTCAGACTCCGTCACAAAGACAGGACTGGCTCAGAACCCAGGCTGCCCAAACATACATTAATAGCCACCCAGGAATGCAGAAATGACATTTCTGGAGCCCAGCAAACACTGACTCCTTGGTGCTGGTTTGTCACTTAACCCGTGAAACACTCGGAATAACACAAGAGGATGAAAATCAGCATACAACACCCACAAGCTTCCACTCAACTTTTATAGCAACTGGTCATTTTGGTCATTTCATCAGCAGAAGCAGACCAAGTCTATATGGGTATGCTGTGTCCCAGAGACATGCTATTAGGAAATCCTTCAATCTTGCAGGCTCTCTGCAAAGCTGGCCAGGGCCTCAGGTTTCATGCAAAAGAAGTTGGACAACTGTCCAGAGCAGCTGCAATGGGACCCACATCCCTGAACCACCTGTTAGCTTTTGCATTGCCCTGTGTCGAGGGGCATCCCAGGGGATATGGCAAGAAAATAATAATAGGCCCAGGAATCATTTCCTGGAGTCTGTTAGGAATCTCCTCATGCCATCAGTTATGCAGCCCCAGTAGAAATAGAAGAATTTTATAGGTGTGATAATATTCTAGCAGTTTTTTGCCAGTTTATTTAAATCGTTCTTCTCCAGTAGGGAATCCTAGAAGCAGATTGGAGATTTACTTGCTTTACTTAGACAAGGTAAGCTGTAAAAACCACAGGAAACTATCATTTACTTAGACCAGGCCTGTAAAACCTGAGTTTTGTGAAACTTCATGCTTTCATCACATTGAGTACAAGAGATAAACAAATCAATACCACTGTAAGTTCCATACATGAACTTCTAAGGAAACATCATCTATTTCTACCTGTTCCAGATGATTCAACTAACTCATTGCTCAGCCTCTGTAAGGGGAAACCCCTGGCAGTTCCAAACTCCAGGGGCCCTGATTACAGAATTCAAGTGATCAATTAATCAACTTCTCATTTCCATCACTTTCACTTTAATAATCAGTGTTCTGAGTCAAAAACCCTGGCGTGTCAGAATTAACTAAACCAGAACACCTCATTTCCATTTTAATATGCAGACTTTTTTTTTTTTTCCTCCAAACTTTAAAAGTCATTTCAAGTTTTCCTCATGCAGGTCTGACTGACCGCTTGGCTTTGCATTCACCCACAGTACGGTCAAAACTAAGCTCTAGGTTCCACGTTCAGCCCATGTGAACCGAGGAGGAGACAAGCGAAAGGCCAGGAAAGCCGAGAGAGCCCGGGCAGGGCGCTTACCGCGACCAGTGAGTCGAGGCAGGGGTAAGTCGGGAGCGTGCGGCTCCAGCTGGCACCTCCGCGCAGGCACCTCCAGCGCGACAGCCAGCGCCGCAGCGGCGAGCCCCGGCCAGCCCCGCCGCTATCTGCTGCTTCACAGCACTTTCTCCCATGACTCCATCACCCAGGAATGGCCACCGCCTGCCTCCCAGCTCCGGAGGTGCGGGCGCTGCCGCTTGCCTTGGCGCGCTCACACAGGACGAGCGCAATGGGTGCCAGGCGCCGGCACGAAGCTCCGGCCAGTCGAGGGGCAGGGAGCACGAAGCCGGAGCAGGGGTGCCTCGGGAGGCCGGTGCTAAGGCACCCAGGGCCGCCCCCTGCCCCAGCCCCACGTCTGCTCTAATCACATCCCTCATAGCCTGACTCCTAGGCAAAGGCAGCGCCTTTTCTTTCATGAGTTAATACGGTTAGCAGGGAAGGCTGGACAGCAACACTGCTTACAGGCTACTTACCCAGTCTCCAAAAAGGCTTTATTTTAAGAAAGAAAAAAAATAGAAAAAAATCCTTCACTTCCGGAAGCTCATTTCTTGTTTGCCGTTCTCATTTGCCAACTTGTCCATGATTCTGCAAAACCCCACAAAAGGTTAGGAAACAAGATGAGATTTAAAAGCTGACGGTCAGGACAGGAATTTAGGGAATGAAATCCGTTAGGGCAGCCGCTGATCCCGGCAGCCAGCTAACGCTTTCCTGCCCTGGCCCTGACCAACTGAGCCATTTCACGTGCACGCTAAGAACTGCAAAGAGGTAATTCCTTGAAAATACCCAGCCTGGAGGGGTGCTTCTCCGCATGAGCTCGGACCTCGCTGCGCTGCTGACACGCTGCCGTGGCTCGTCGTCCTGCCTTTCCCCTCTTAATCCCAGTGCTGCGGCTCGCTGGGCCTTACAATCAAGTGGTTTCTTGTAAGAGAACTAAAAATAGTGCTGATTTTTTTTACTCAAGCGCTGGCTCGAGTGAACATAATGCCCGTTAGCCCCCGCGTTACCGAGATGGACAGACCATTAATATTAAACATAGTCCAGAGCTGCCTGCAAAGGAGCTTTTCTTTTTTTTTGAACGGAACTTTTTTCAAGAACAACAAAATAAATTCTGCCTCCGACCACTAAAAGACAAAACAAGTAGTGTTTTAAGACTATCCACAGGGAAAAAGTGAGTCACTTAAGCCGCTTTTCTGATAAAACAAGCCCAGAGGACATTTATCTCCCTAGTCAGCAATCTCCAAGTCTGTTAGAGAGCTCTGTGCCCAACAGAGTACGAAGTTTTGCCTCTGTAACTGCTGTTGTTTTGTCTTGTATCTGTTTTTACTGGCTTGAGCATTCTTCCACTGCAGATTTAGTGCAGACCCAGGAAATGGAGCAGGATTTAATAATGCATCAAGGGGAACAAAAGAATAAAGTGACCTGGCAGGATGCTGTGATGTGTCTGAGAGGACAGATCTCAGAGGAAATTAATTCCACAACACTTTTCATTACTCTAACTTGAAAGGAATCTCTGCAGACCAAAACTGCAATATGCCATACCAAGTGCAGATGCCAGCACCGCTGTGAATGTAGGACTCTATCCCAGAAGCACATTTAGGCACCAGAATCCCAGGCAGCCGATGCAGGACTCGCCCTCCTTCACACGGGTGAACACAGACTTCACAGCGAGGAAGCGGATGTGCGAGAAGCACAGCCCTGTATTACCACTCAACCATGGTGCAACACAGCCTATCACACTCAAGAGGAGGCAGAGCCAACCACAAACGTAGCTGTGCCTTCATTCCTGCTCCCCTCTCCAGTTATGACTTGGAGAGAAATACAGTATTACCAGGGCACAAAGTTCCTGCTAATTTAGCCTCATTCTGCCATCTGTTACCTCTTGGAGTTGATCCTAATGAGGAACTAATTTAAAATACATTAGAAGAGCAGCTGCACGTGCTAAAGCAAAGTCATCAGAAGAGGCAACTCTTCCCCTCCCAATATCTCCTACCTCTGTGCTAAAAGCCACATCTTTCCTCCACAAAATGCTCCACGGGGACCCTGCCATCAAGCACTACACAGCCCTGGGTCACAGTCTCTCACGCTCACATTAAGCAAGGATTCTGCTCAATATTATTTTCCTTAATGATTCACAACTCACTCTGCCCTGTCAGAAGTAATGAGTGCTCTGAATTGGAGCAACGCTCTCAGGCCCAGCAGCCGCTTCCCACAGCTGCTTCCACCATAACATGTAATCTAGGAGCGACATGAATATTCAACAGGCAGCCACTGCCTGCCGAGTCACACGCTGGCTCACGCTACATCGGGAAGGAAGAGTGGAAACACACAAGCAAGTTGGCCAAGACGCGGAGAGGTTCCCTACTAAACTCAGGACACGATCGCTACCACTGCTACAGACAGCTGAGTAACACTGAACAACCGAATCACACGTCTGTCACTAGACATAACCATGTTGGGTGCCCCCAAAAAAACCCAGTCTGAACATCCACCTAAATCCCTAACTGTAATCAGTCCTGCTTAGTGCCGCGACAGGGCTACAAGATTAACAGGCTTGGGAGCCAGTCCTTCCGTCTGGTGCACAGCTTGGTCACAACCATATGGCTTGAGTATCCTCCTTTAATATCTTACAATATACTGGGAGGCTACAGTTTGAAAGCAGTCCTAGCTGAGACTGAAATAGTGCAAGGTTCTGCACACTGCTGTCCTCCACTGCAATTCACTTCCAAAAGAGCTGGGCTTGTACAGGAAAGAAACCTGTTTCAAAAGAGGCTGTGTCTGATATTCTGTCACCAACCTATTCATTGTCAAGCAGTAAGTGCTCTGTGAAATCCTCCTCATCCTTTTGCCAGTCCTAAACCTTCAGCTCAACATTTGGCTTCCAAAGCACCTGGGGAAATTGGGGCTGCATGACACAAACTTACACTCCTCACAAGCACCATGCACTACAATTCTTCACTGAGAGTCACCAAGAACATGAGTCTGAAACTCCGCCGTGTCCAATGCCAAACAAGCCAGCCAGGCTCTGAAAGAGCTGAAGAAGGCCCAAGATAAGCTGTGGAGCGAGCCCAAAGTACTTTGAGTTATGATGCCTGTCCCAGGTGCCAAGCTAGGGAATCTCTGTGCAAGCAAGGGCAACTTTAATAACTTGTTGCCCCCACTAGAGAGGTGGAACTCATTAAGCCTACTTCTCTTTCTTCCCCCTTTGTTATGATGCCCCAGTCTACACCTGCAAAATTACCAGCCATGAAATGCATTAGTTCCTGCTGCAAACTGGCCTCCGGGTCCTTAGGTAAGCAGGCTCTGGAATTTGTGGGGGTCCTAATATCTAAAACTTCTCCATTGTCAAAATCCTAACATGGAGTCCGCCCTACCTTGCATCGTGTGTACAGGCACACAAGGGAGCAGTGCACCACCTCAGCCTCCACAGAGGCTACAGCTTTTTTACATGGTTCCTAAAACATCACAGTTGTGGCTCATGACGAAGCATGATAATACCAAGACAAGCACCATTCCTGTGAGTGGATGGCCAGCCATACCTTTCATCCCAAAGCCCTCACAAAGCGCACAACGTTGCCAATCAGGCTCACACCTTCTGACTCCCAGCAATGTAAAACACATTCAAAATAACCTTCCGGCATTCCTTCAGTCCGTGGAAAAGAAGCCTTCCCTTGGCTTCCCTGAGCGTCTCACGCTTGGCCATTTGTTGCAGCAGGGGAAATGCAGAGCGCTCCTTTGGAAACACCCTGTGCTCCTGTGCCTGCCCCTGGCTGCGGTACCACAGCTGCATTCCTGGCGTTGCTGGACACCAGTCCCCACCAGGGCTGCTGAGGCAGGGAACAGCTGAGGGCGTAGGAGGAACGAGAACACAATGGGAACACGGAGAGGGAGGGGACAACACAACCACTTTGGCTGTTTGCGAATATCACACTCTGAAACGGGGCTGCCTCCTTCCAGGCTGCTCACGGGTTTGGCCGCTCCTGCCGGCTGCCCAAGACCAGGGAGAAGCAGCAGTTTCACCTTCTTCCCAAACCCCCATGCTCCTGCCCAGGGCTCATCAGCACCAGTCACCAGTTGAGTGTCTTATGTGACAAGCCAAACAGGTTAGTCATTTCGGCTCCAAGGTCCAGGGCCTGTACTTGGACTTTCTAAGGTCCCAAAGAGAGATGCTTGATTATTCCCATGGAGAGCATAACCGAGCACACTAGGATTATTTTTATCAAGTCATGTGACTTCAGAAAGCAACTGACATTCTGTTGAGCATGCATAAATGGGACTCGAGTCTTTTCCTCCCTTCAGCTTATAAGAGTTCAGGGCAGGAATTTCCTCAGCAGTGCCAGCAGTGTTACACCCATGTCAAGAGAGTAACACCCAGAAACACGAATTTTAAGTATCACCTAGTAACACAAATGTGATTCTGAAGTGAATCCCGTGTGCTTCATAGCTATGTTTAATACTATGTCCACAAATGCATGGGAGGAGTTATGAAGGAGGGAACTGATGGTGACGCTACTGCTGGAGCAGTAATAAGGAGAAAACTTGGAAGAACACAGCAATCCCTGACCATTACTTGAGGTGGCACTAAGCCTTGGGGTTCTCTGTTAATGCCAGGAGGAAGTTGGGACACCCAGGTTTGGATCTGCATTTTACACCATCAGTCATTCTGAGTTCCAGTGAAATAAGCTGCATTAAGAGAAACGTTACGTGCTGGGCTCCCCGAACTGTTAGAAAAACGTTGAGTAAAACAGGCATTACTAGACATCCCTAGGAGATGCTGGGCTGTTTTTCCAATTACGCTGTCGGATAAAACTGCGCTGCACATACCCCACCAGCGAGCCAAGTTAGACACGTGCAGGACTAACCTGCACAAAGTATCGACAGGCTTCCAGGGGACTGCAATCACAGAATGTGAGAACCGGGCATAAAAATGATTCCCTGCTAGATACAGATGTAGCATCTGGTTTTACCTAATACACAAGTAATTCCTCTGTTCTTGCCTCCATTTCCTTAGAACATAGTGCAGCTGAACGCCAGCGCAGCTGACATGGTGGAAGCAAGTGGTTTTGCCTGTGTCTGTGCCTTTGGGGTGGTTTGTTCTGTTCTCACAGCCCACTGGGATGTCCAAATACCTTTCAGTATGACCAAGATCTTTTCATGGACGCTTGAATCAACTGGACTATGGAAGGGCTGTCAGCTGCACAGCTCTTTCACTTGCCTGCTGACATTTTTGACTGCCAGCCTGCTTTAGAGCTCACAGAACCCCTCTCTAGGAGCTAGATCACCAGCAGGAATTACCAAAATATGCTACCTTGGAAAGACCTTATTCTTAGGGGAAACAGGATAAATCAGAACTATTATGGCAGATCCAGAAGACAACTTCTAAACACATTTCTTCTGTTATTGTTGCAGTCTCCTAGGAGAAAATCCTTATTTCTTCCCCTTTGTTTATCCCATATACAGATTTATGCACACAAATTTGTACACACTTCAGACATGAGCTCACTTCCAGTTTTAGATACAGGCAAAGCATGGTGTTTGCATGATACATTTGTCTTTCTGCCATAAGCAAACACCAGCTGTGATGAGGCTTAGTCTTAAACAAATGGTCAACCAAATCTATTAATTACATAGAGAATTTAGAAAGCTTCCAGGTAGATTCCAAGTCAATTACGTGATCCATCAACTCTGAGTCAAGGGAGAGCATCTGCAATACAGGTAAGCTCAGTATGTTCTCCAAATAATCTGGGGCTTGATTCACATGTATTCACCAATACCTTGTTTGAAACAGCAAGGAAAGAGCTCTGGTACTTTAGGGGATAATGCAAAATCAAGACATGTGCATGCTGTGGAACAGCCATCTACTTATTCACCTGTTTCCCTCCTGCATCATCAACTTGTGCCCCTTGGAACAGTCATTCCATGGAATCAAATCTAGACACAAAATAAGCAGAGGTTCTCAAGGTGAGACTGTTTTTGAAATTTAACCATGAAAATTAACACATGACTTGGGCTAGGGAAGCACCTTCAACACATTTCTTGGCACAGGCACAATGCCAGCTGTTTTCCTATTCCCAATTTCCAGGAAGGCCAAGCACCAAAGGTGCAAACACTCATTGTGCACCAACATCTCCCCCAGACACATTAGCTGCACTTTGATGGCTAAGATGACCGTTACTCCAAAAACGCTAACAGGATTGCAACCAGAAAGGCAGTCACGTGGGTACTTCACGTTGTTCTACCCTCAGAGAAACAAGGGAACACATGACTAGAGGCAGGAATGCCACTTCTGAGCACAACAGCACTTGTGTGCAGGTGGCAGGTTGGGACAGAAGAGCAGACATGAGTCACCCTCTTCGTCGTGAGTGAGTCCTGAAATAATAAGAGTCAACTGGGTATGAATCTGTCTTGGGGAAATGAGGACAGCCATTCCAACAATATTTTTAGACAAAGGGTTATATAAACATAGAGGGCTTATTCCTCACAACTGCCATAAACAAATATTTGCACCTCCTTTTCACGGATAGCAAGATAAATATCAGTCGGCAGCAGTGACCTATCTACAAGAGACCTGAGAGATGGGCACCATACATAATATAAAGGCATTAATTCCCTAGAAACTACTCACTTCACCACTACCACTCTACAGCTGACTAGGCTGGAGGTAATAACTCACCACCATGTTCTGCCCAGCATACAAGTGCACGTACCAGACCAACCCGTTCCCCAGGGAACAGGGGGCTGGCAGTGGTCCCATTTCCAGTTCTGTTTCTTCCACTTTGGGATGGGCATCCCCTGAGTCCCAGAACACGCTGTTCCCAAGAGCCTCCTACCTAAAGAATCACTTTTTGCCAGCAATTTTACCTGGGATTGCACATTTTCTGTACAACTCTCAGCACCTACTCGTTAACTGCTTAGCTTCTTGGTCAGTCCTGCCTAGAGGAGAAAATTTGGGAGCATCGTCAAAAGGACAGGATCACAACGCATCCAAAGCGGACATCAAGCACGGCTCAACATTGCTCAAACTATGGTCTCTGCTGACCAATCCCTTAACTGAAGTTATTTTAGGTAAATCAGTTCTATTGTATCCGACACCTGCAGGTTCACTTACGGTTGGCACAAAGTAGCAACACATTAACAGAGCAAGACCTAATGAAAAGGCACTGAAATTTCCGAACAGAAGTGACACAGGTCAGACGTGACAGAGGTACCGTTACCAATACACTTAATCAGACAGCTCAGCTTAGTACCCCCCGGTGCTCTGATACCAGCACACCTTCCTGAAACATCCCAGGCACAGCTGAAGCACACCCTAGTGCAAGGAGCTGGAGAGCAAATCGCAGCAAATACAGCCCATCCAGATGGAGGGATCCGATCCAAGCCTCACCTGTCAGGCAGCTCTTAATTAAAACCCTTTCTTCACTGGCTAATGGCAGGTGGATGCAGCAGGACCGGCATCGGAACAGATGCTAGGGAATTTGTCAAAGGTGCAGGATGGCTGTCTGACTACAGAGTTTTCTGAAGGACGGCCCTCAGCATTCCCACTGATCTCGCGTCAAAGCTGGTAAACGCGACCTCTCCTTTGGCTGCTTTACAAAACCACATGAGGCAAGTTACTTGCTGAAAGGCATTTGATTTCAGAAGCACTGTAGAACTAGAGGCACATTTTAAGCTTTCAGGAAAAAACAAGTCTTCAGTGATGGCAAACATGCCCTAAATTTAGATAGGCATTTGTCTGCATTTGCTTTCATCTTATCGGTTCGGGATTCCCATGAAAACCAGCAGCTGGTATGCAAGATGCAAGCAAGAAAAGGAACAAAACAGAAAACACTGAAGCAAGCAACCTCCAATCACCTCTGTTGCATTACGACAGAAGATTCATGACTTTCCCAGATGCTGTTCTGATAGCTTTAACTTCAAGATTCAGCAATTTTACTGGAAAGAACTCATGAGAACCACCATCATGGGAACAGCTGGATTTGCTGCAACAAGGCGTGGAACAAGATGGTGTTTCATGGAGGCAGGAAGTTCAAGGTGTTGAGCTGGCCCAAGTCTTGCTTGAATTGTTCTACTAAGAAAGCTTTTATCTCTAACAAATGCAAGACACTTCAATAAACTGGCTTGCCTTTTCCAGACAGGGCTTCTATCAGGTGAGCATGTCCCTGCTAACTGTTCAAGCCCATGCAAGGACAACAGCAGCAAGGGACAGAGAATGACATGGCTTTTTGCATCAACTAGAAGCCAAAAAGGAGCCTCAACTCTCTCAAGGGTCTGTACTCCAGTTTCCAAGCTAATGCTCTGGTTTCCACAAGCTGCTGGACACCATGTCCCCATATTGTCACAGCTGCTGCTCCCTGCACCAGTGAATGCACTCGACGCTGCCAGAGCAGCTTGCTGCTGTACACATTTATCCAGCTGCACTTCAGCTTCCTCTCATCACTTGAGTTCAATCCAAAATCCACTGGAGCTTCTCCAATAAACTCTAAGCTAATAATATATAAAACTGTCCCAAAACAGCCTCAACATTATCCACCTCAGAGCTCTCGCAAAGAAGCATCCGCTCTGTTGATGGGAACAATGTAATGGAGAAAATGGCAGTTGGCCAAAGCCTCCTAAGTGGAGAGAACAAGACAAACTCGTGCTCCAATGTGCACATCCAGGAGCTGCTTCTCATCTACAAAGGTTTGATGAGGTGAGATGATAGAAAGCTGCTATCTGAACCTAAAAAGTAAACCAAAAAAAGGACAAATAGCAGATCATGAGGCCATACCAAGAAGAAAAATCAAATTGACATAGTTGCAATTTCTGAATCACTAGGTCACGATGAGCAGGAAATCAGATTAATCTGTGGTGGTGCAAAGGTTAAGGACTAGGACTTCTCTTCCCACACTTGAAGGGAAAAAAAGAAATGGAAAAGATTTCTTCAGGTCAGGGTTTGTTTACAGTTATTAGGATTAAAGGTCTAGAGCTTATGGGAAATATGTGTCTCCAACTGCACAGCTTCCCCTGCCTTTTTCCTTCCTTTCCTTGTTTTGGACTCATTTACCGTAGTCACGGTTGCATCTACGACCACTCCAGCGCTGAAGCAGCCCTGGGCACAAACACGCCAACATCTCTGCTCTCCTCCGAGCTCCCAGTAGCTCTGCCAACCTACACAAGTTATTTTGTCTTGAGACAAGACAACAGACACAGAGCTGGGCGGTGACTTTGAGACCCACCACCTGTAACGGCCGCACCAAGGCAGGTGAGGGTGTTCCGCACCGTGTGTGCCCAGGGAACGGCTCAGCTGGGCACCTGCTCCATGCGGCTGCCCGGACACAGGATGCTCCCAGGCGGGCACGCTGGGGGTGCTCAGGCTGCCACTGGTACCAACAACACAGGCAACGCCCACGGACACCGGATGTGCTTTTCCCCTAAGCAGACTGACCCCACTGAGAAACCTCAAATAAAACAGGGCAAAACACTGGCCTGGCCTCACGCACAGAGTTTATTGCTGGGGCTGTTGTCCACTGAAAGGATTCAAGCGTCCCCAGCAGGCTACACTCAGGATCCTCTGTGACCCCAAATTAAATATTCCAAATGCCATCACCAAAATGAGAAGCAAAGTAGGTCACACAGGAAATATTTCCGAGTATGCTGAAGGTTGAATATTCCCTGTCCCTTAGGAGTCCTCACCAGAAACGCACAGGGGACCGCTGGCAACTCGCACAGCCTTCAGAAACATCACAGTCTTGTGGAGCAGCAGTCAAACTCACTGTCCCATCTTATCAGGGTAACTGCAGCAAACAATCAAAACCTCCCCTCGTCCCCAAAGGCATCTGGGAAAAGAAAGGGTCATTCCACAAGAGATACTCCTGACACGCGGGCAGAGAGGGCACATGCCCGCGTAGCCAAGAGCAGGCGCCGGCTGAAACATCTCCCCTGCAACGTTCACCTCCTCCTTGCGCACAAAGCAGCTCCTCAGAGGCAGACCTGCCCAGTGCCAACTCCCACTAACACTAGAGTTGGCTCTATAAAACCCTCACAGACACACTTCTCTATTCAATTTATATACATGCATATTTGCAACAACTTGCTTGTTAACTCTGTCTTCTGTCAAATTGACTGATCAGGAATTATGATGGCACCCTGCAGGTATGGCATTATTTGCCAAGGAAATGGTTCCTTAGATACTGTATGTGATATTTCCTTGAGCAAACAACAGTCCTAAGGTGGAGAATATCCATCGGGAAAAGCGGACAACTGCCTGCATGGGTGATAAACACAGGCTAATCATCAACATCAGCATTTGGAGCCACATATTGGGCACACTAGAAGAATTATTAGCATCCAAAGCAGATTTTTTTTTTGTTACCTTACAGTAAATTTCTTTTCAGTAGAGGGGAACCTGAAGGATGCCCACTGCAATGAGGACTTAACCAGCAGAACCCTTGGCAAGGCCCAGTATGGAGCATTAGTGCAGACAAGAGCGTGCTAAGAACAGATTCAGCCACGTGGTGCCTTCATTGTAATTACTGATGGCGTAAAGTGCCCAAGCAGCAAAGTGACCTTCCCAGCCAGGCCCTGAGGTTCTCAAGTGCTCAGAAGTTACACATCTGC
>JAUBOD010000004.1:1229900-1331854 GCA_032353885.1 Nothura maculosa
TGTGTGTGTGTGTGTGTGTGTGTGTGTGTGTGTGTGTGTGTGTGTGTGTGTGTGTGTGTGTGTGTGTGTGTGTACGCGCGCGTGTGTGAGATCAGAGCTACTACAAACCAACCGAATCATGAGACTTCAGAAATTTAACCTAAAACTCTCTTGACTATTTCAACTTATGTTGATATTTGTCAGTGATCTGTCATGTTTACGTCGAACCTGCTGGAAATTCTGTTGCTAAAAGCAAATGTCCTGCCAAAGAAACCCACGAGCAGTATGTTTTTGATACATGTTATTGCCTCTAAGCACATGCAAAAAAACTCTTACATGAACATAACCATATCCTAGATCCTCTCACCAGCTGCTAATGTGCAAATCCACTCTTCGTTATCGTTCTGACACATTAGAAAACTTGGGTGTCTTTCTCAGGTAAATTATCAGGTCATCTAAAAATCAAACACTGACTTTTACCACTGGATCTCTATAAATTTACACAGGTACAAGAATCGTTCAGCAACCAGGAAGGCATTGGAGCACTGCCTTCCGTATTCATCCGAACTACGCTCCTTCTGGCGTCTCCATTTGGAGACCACTAGTAAATATCAAACACCACATTTCCTACATTAGGTTTTTTCTGAGGGCATAAATTTCTGTGTCATAATCAGGGTGGTGCACATTCTTCACAAGCAATATTACTTACATGCACATACGCATTACTGAGCAAGAGGGCTGGACAGCTCCCATGGGCGCTGGGGAGGGAGTGGATCTCATCTCCTCTGCAGGCCCAGGACAGTTCAGCACCTGCTGTGTCTCTACCCCCCACTCCGCTTGGGCTGATAGATTCTGACACCACCTGCTCAGTGTAACACAGGATTGCATCGCATCCATCAGGCAACGCAGAGGAAGGGACACCTTGAACTACCTGAGGGCCTCATGTTGGACAGAGTTGGTGGCTTCCCCTTGTGCCCTGGGGGAAATACACCCCAAGGCGCCCTTCATGTTTGAGTCTTATCCGTGCAATGTGGTTGACTAAACCCAGGCTGTTGGAGTCCCTCTTGCAGAAGATGCTGAAATCAACCCAGAGTCAAATATTTATATTCCCTTCCTAATTTCACACTGGATGTGTGAATAGCCTCACCTTTGATAGCCTCACCTTTTACCATGACCATTACAAAAAGTCAACATGTAAAACAATAACAGAAAGAAAATAAGGCTCCTGTACCTCAAAGAGGAACCTTCAGGCACCAGTGCAGATTAAGGGCTGACCAGCTCAAAGGCAGCTCCACAGACAGAGATCCAGGACCCCTGGTTGACAAGGCAGCCATGAGGTAGCCCTGTGCCCTCAGGGCACAGAGGGCCAATGGGAACAGGCTGCCCAAGGCGACTGTGGAGGTCCACAAAACCCACCCGGCTGCCGCCCTGTGCCTTGTGCTCTGGGCATCCCTGCGTGAGCAGGGGGGTTGGACTAGATGACCTCTAGAGGTCCCTTCCAACCTCAGCCACTTTTGGGATTCTGTGAAATCAGACCTGCTTCCCAGATGGGCAGAGACTGCTTGGGGCCAGAAGTGAAGCATTCCCAGAGACCTAGGGGTTAAGGCCAGACATCACACAAACACTTCATGCCCAGCAGCTCTGAACAGCTCTACAGGTGCTCTTCTACAAGGTGAATGAACCATCTTTCCGCAACACAAACTACTTGTTCAACAGTTTCATCATGTGAATCACATAGTGGTTGATTTTTATGGCACACGCAGTATGCAGGTTAATGAGGAAAGCTTTTCTGGCTCAGGTAAAGAACCTGCATTTGCATAGTACAACCATCCTTGAATCAGAGCACACAGCATTGCTCCCCAGGCATGCATCTGTCCATAACACCAAGTCTAATATGAAAAAATACTATCATCATCATGGAAACAAGTTACAGTCAGTGTCTCGAGAATTGGAATTGATATTTCTAGCACATTTCCACCTTACCATAACCCTGCCTGCAGGGAGCTGAGGCTCCAGGTCTGGCTCGCTCCCTTGCACGGTGCCGGATTCCCCAAGGCCAACAGGGCACTGCCCACGCCCACAGCGGGAAGCGCTGCTGCTGGTAGAGCCAGCTGCACAGAACAGTTAGGACACAGACACGGCTCCTAGTTTATTTAACAGCAACGGCTGCTGTAGTGTGACCTGCAGCTGCCCAAGTATCACCAGGGCCTCCTGGAGAGATCTAGATGTTAACAGACCTGAAAGGGACAGGGATGGGGGAAGCCATCAAAAGATTATGGCTTATCAACTTGGCCACTGCCAGCCACAGTGCTGACATTTCAACTGCTCCTGGTTAATCTAAACTGCTTAGCAGCTACAAGGCTGTATTTATGGTACAGAGCAGGAAGCCTCCCCCTTACCCTGTGCTCCTGGTTAAAGCAGAGGACTCCATGGAGCAGCTCTGCATTGAGGCTGACCTCGGCTGCAGAAGGAACCTGCTGAGCAGCAGCACAAGCAATTCTGCAGAGAGCACTTGAGGACTCAGCTCAACAGCAATTCCATGGCCTCTGCCACCACAACAGGAAAGCGCTTCTTTAAATCCCTAGCAGGCTTCGGGGCCAGGCAAAGGTGACACAGAGCACATTTAATTCCCAAAGGGACCAAGTGCTTGCCAAGGAGGGCCGAGGGCTGAGGCACAACTCGGAGACCGTGAGGAATTTCCCAGCTGACTGCTGCCCACCACACATGTGGCCAGTTCAGCCCACAGAGGCATGTGTGCAAATACAGATAAAACAAAGCTGGAATTAATTTAATGCTTTTAATGTCTATGTTTGACTTAAGCAAATGCATTAAAAATATATCATTTGATATCAGATTTGCTACTATTTTTTTCTTACCATATGCTCCAATTGTTGCCCTCCTAATCCACTACCTATGGATGACCATATATACGGTGTGGTTAAGTAGTCAAGTCTGTTAGGCACCAGCTTCCCTCCAGACAGGTGGGATTTTTCTGTTTATCACCATTTTTCCTGTGTGTTAGGGATTAAATGGCCCTTTTACCCACGATGAAGGGAAGAGCTTTAGTCTGTCAACACTATTAGAGAAAACTTGCTGGGATTGAGCGTTTTTAAACTCATTGTCCATCACAAAAACAGATTACAGCAAGTCTCAAAATGCACCTCCTGGACAAGAATAAGGCTGAAATATCAGTACCACAGTATCACTCAAGTCCTCCTTTTTGTCACTGGACAACATGCAGAGCTGTGGCGAGTACAGCTGGTCACCAAGAAAGCAAGTGCAAAGCTTTATATGTAAAACCAATTAAGACAAAGCAAGCAGCCCAATGAAACTTCAATTTAATATCACACTCCTATAGAACTAGTCTTGCTGGCACAAATTGGTGATTTGATTCCAAAAAGATTTTTAATTTAAATGCAAATGGAAGAAGCTGTTTAGGCATTTACTTACCTTACCTGCAATCTGTGTTTTTCTAATTGGAAAGAAAGATTGATATGCCTGGCATTAAGAGAACCAAAATCTTGGGATAAATCTATCCTCAAAGACACATTCACCTGCTGCCTGTTACAGCCCCACCAATTTAGGGTGATTAGTGGCAAACTCTTATCTATCATTCACCACGTTGGGTCTCCTGTTGGTTCTGCTTCCACAACCCAACACAATCCCAAGGCTCAGGAGGAGTCACCCACCTGTCCAGGCTCCCTGCTCAATGGTGACTGCGTCACGCGGTCCCACACCTCCGGGAGCTGCCGAAGGAGCCTACACACCTCATGTTGGACCCAAGCGATACTAGGGGGAAACCGATGTCACCACCTCTTCCCTACAAGAGGGCTTCCAAAAGATCATGCATTCACACTGTCTGTTCTTAACAGCAAAGAAAAAAGGTCTTCAATGCTAGTCCTTGTATTTCTCTGCAGCCATATCCTGGGAAAATGATCCTTTTTCCACAGCCTACACCAGTTTTGCAAGCCTTACGTGTTGGTGATTCAAGCTCACCCAACTCAGCACATGCCCAGAGTTTCCCTACTGGCTTCCCCAGCATTTCATTCCTCATGTTTAATTCCTTCACAGAGAAATGTGGCATAGTTGCATTGGAAAAAATGACACTGAAAATGAAAAGCAGCTTAGAAACAACATCAAGAAATTGCCAGACAAATATGAACACAAGTCCCCAGCTTCAAAGATGCAGCTAAATTATTTCCAGTTGTAACACACACAGCTAAAGGACTCCCCACACTCTGGCAAGGGATTAGCTATGTTGTGGCGATGGGCTACCAGCATGCACATTACTGAGGCCAAATTCTTCCTGCTTGAAGAAAATGCAGGATAACTGCAGCTTGGTTACACTCCAGAAACAATATTCTGAAATCAAGTACTGAATTTGGAAAAAGGGCATCTATATTTGAACAGGGCGAGTTTGATAGAGGAATATACAGGACAACTACACATGCTACCCAAGGCAGGCAAGGCACTGGGGGAAGGGAGGCCGACGGCATCACCCACGCATTGATGGCAGCGAGGAGGCCGTGCGGGGCCCACAGGCCTCGAGCCACCTGCTCCTGTCCCCAAGCAGCTCCTGAGCCCCTTGCCCCACGTACCCTGTTTCATCTTGACCTGGTCTTCTGCAGAGCATGAGCAGGTTAAGGTTAAGCCCAAGAGTGACCTGGCTACAGCAACGCTGAGGGTGTTTGCCGGGGATGTTTGAGTTTAGTAAATAAACATAACATTCATTTGAAACATGATCATCAAACAGCCTTGTACAAGCAAGGATGAGGGCCAGCTAAATAGAGTTCAAATGCCCTTAACTCAGTAAGGCTGCACTTGTCTCAATGAGGCTTCTAAATGAAGACGCTCAAAGCACTTCAGAAATCCCGTGAAGTGCTGCTGCCCGTCAGGCAGGAGATTCTGGGACGCCCAAGAGCCAAGTGACTTGCAGGGGCTCTCAGGGCACGAGTCGCCCGTGCCGTGCAGCCCTGCTCATCACTGACGAGCGGCTCCGCATCACAGATTCCCTTTCAATGGGCCAATTTCATCCACTCAATTACAGCGCAATTAGATGGCCACCAATTAATTACTACAGAAAAAACAGCCTTATTAAATCCCTCCCCAGGCTTTCCCTGAGCAAAACAATCTATGAACATGACCGAATCTTCATGGCATTTTCAGGGGGAGTAGCTGCCATCTATTTATCTTAACTAACATGTGGATATTCAATTGGGGCCGTTAGAACAGGAATGCAAAGAGCTGACACATTCAGAAAAGCTGCAGATTTAACAGTACTGCAGTCAAACCAATAATGGCACTTGGAGAACATGAACTTAGGTTATTCCAGCTCTCATGTGTACCACCTCTGACAAACCCACTGCCATTGTGGTTTTACCACTGAAGTGCACAGGAGCTCCACGGACCACGAGGGAGGGGGTCACCCTTTTACCCTCTCCCAATCCACAGACCATTTTAATCTAAGCAAAGACTTGCCCAAAGAAGCCAGCATAAATGCTTCCAGTTCAGTAATGCTTAACAAGGCACCATGGCTGCTTCCACATGAGCTGCGGTGGGTCAACAGCCAAGTTTTTCAGCCTCATGAAAGTGAAACTTGCTCGGTACAACCCTTCATAAACATAAAATGGGAAAATAACACAATTTCAGCAAAGCAAGATGACAGTTGTCTGAAATGTGCCAAATGGTTTCTCTAACTATTCCCCATGCCCGTCATTCCAATACTGGGAGCTCACCACCACCTGCAGCAGAGCTGGCAAGGCATCTCCAACAGAGGAATACACGTCCCGTAAACAGATCGGGGCAGAAAACAATTTGGAACAGCTCAAAGTGACAGGAGTTTCAAATAAACATCCCTTCCAGAGGGCTCACCCTTCTGTCGGCATCACGCAAAGCGGAACAGATGGGGCCTGAACGCGCTTCCATCCACCACGGGCCCCGAACCGAGCGCAGGCTGCCCGTGGTGCGCGGGCGCTAGGCAGGCGCTCCCACACAGAGGGGCTGGCACTCGCACGCACGGCCCTGGTGCCCCCCTCCCCACACTCTCAAACCTGTGGGCTCAACAAGGGATTTGAGAGGGCACGGCCCAGATCTCTTCTGCTCTGAAGAAAGCACATTTTATTTGCTTTTTCTGGAGTCTATCACTTGATTTCCATTATTTTTCCTCCTCTTTTTAACAAGCACAGAAATGCACATGATGTGTTAGGCTGTTGACCTGCTGTCTCTTCACTAGCCTGTGCTCCCTCATTCTCCACCCCTACAAAGTGAGACCCCCACCTGGCAATGGCAGCGCCCCACAGCCCACATGGGGCTGCTGTGTCCTTTCCAAGGGCCACCTTGGCACCCAGCCTGGGGACATCTGGCCGGCATCCCCAGGGAGCAGCACCCCCTTGCTCCCAAACACAACGTGGGCCCTCTTGGGGCCAGGAGCGATGGGTGCGCAGCCCCTGTGGCTTCCCCCCATCCCTCGGCCCACGCAGGGCACCAGCAGCCAGTGGCAGGGCCACCCGTGCTGCTCTCCCCCTGAGGGCCGACCCACGGGCTCGGGGCCAGCTCCTCTTGCCAAGGTCGGGCACAATGCGGGGGGCTCTGCTGGAGCAGCCAAATGGTGCCCAGCAGTGGCAGATGGCGCCTCCCGCGGCACGGCTCTGGCTCCACTGCTGGGCACACGGAGACGCTCCCCTTGCCGGGCCCTGGGCTGCGTGGGGCCGGCTGACTGACGCCGCCGTCACATTTTCCGTGGGTGCCGCTCAAAGGAGCCCTTCACAGCGGTCTCCCTGGTCAGCTTGCTCACTGCCCGCAGGCCACGTGTGGCCCGAAGGCGTCAGCCCCTGCACGCACTGCCCTGCCTGGGGGCAGCACCTGCTGCACAGTTGTGACCGTCTCCTCCCCGTGCCCGCACCAACACCTTGTGTGGTCAGGGCACAAGTCACCACGATGCCCTTCAGCACCAGCTGCAGAGGCTCTCAGCAAGTGCCCAAGGCCCAGGGAACAGCCCGGTGTCCACAATCCTGGACCAAGGATGGGAGCCTGGCAGGAAGAAAAGCCTAGACTGGCCTTAACCCTAACCTGCCCTCCTTGGGAGCGGGTCCACGCAAGGCCACGAGCCCCAGCCCGGCTGGGGGCAGCTGCAAGGGGTGCTCCAGGCTATAACCAGGCTGCCTGCTCTAAGGCAGCCAGTCCTCAACACTCAGCACGTTACTGCACCGCCTTCTCCATCTCACCACTAGAGGGAAACGTCTGAAGCTCAAAAAAAAACTTGTGACTCACCTTCCTCAGAGGGCACTGCATTTAGGAAAGAAAAAGAAACATTTTGCTTGTTTTGAGAAACTTTACATTTGTATTTAAACTCCAGTAAATCCCAGGTGTATGAGAAGACACGACTTCCTACTGGCAAACAAAATACCATGTCTGTGGGATCTACTTTATTAGCATCACATGGACATTGTTGAAGACCCTCTGTAGCTTCATAAACCAAGCAAGTCATAACTATTGTTCTGGGGCTGGTGCAGGACTTGCCTGAAGCCCCAAAGAGATTATATCACCTTAAGTCAGAAAAAAAGGCATTACAGATTTTAGTATATCAAGGATATCTTCACCTGCTGGCCTATCTGTCATCCTGATTTGTCCCTGCAGAACAGCAGGCTGAAGCCCTTGTGCTTTGCCGAGGAGCCAACATCACCTCCATTCGATGGCTGTGGACACAAGGGCACAGAGGGGGAGCAGCTGGTACAAGGTCACACAGTCCCTGTCACAACCACGACAGAAAGCGGGTCCGGGGATTGGGGAGCAGGTTTCTCCCAGCGTGGTGCAGCAGTCATGACAACAAACCCAGGGGCAATGGGCTCACACCTGGAATTTGGTGCACTGACCTGCTAGGAACAGAGCATGGAAAAGATGAGAAAGCAGCTGACATTGGTTAGAGCTGCCTCTGACGGATCAGGATGCGTCTGCACATGCCGGCCTGGTCAGCAGTGCCAGGATGTGCGGAGCAGGGCCGCACTGAGGAGACCCTGGGCAGGCAGGGGGCAGCGCTCGGGGAGCAGTGGGGTAACCAGCTGGCATGCGGAGCTCCCCAGTACCTATCAGACAGGCCAGCCCATCCCTCCCTCCACCTGGTGCCACAGGCACAGCCAGCCCGTGCAGCAGCATCTGCCCCCACAACGGAGGAAGGGGCACTGCTGGCCACCCGAGGGACCCGGTCCCTCGGTGGCTACACTCAGCAGCGGGAGAGGAGAAGCAGGAGACAAGCGAGAGCAGCTGACTACCTCTGTGCTTCACATCTCAGAAGGCTCCATCCACATGGAGAGAGCTCTGTCTCCCAACTTCTGAGCCTGTAACACTCTAGAACATTCCTGTTGGAGGGATCAGGTTGAGTTATACCAGTTACACTGCAATATGTCATCTAGGGACATGCCCCCCATTCTGTGCCTCCCTGTATTCCCATCTTCCCCATCTCTCAAAAATCTCTCATATGACCTCTGGGATTATAAAACACTGGTATGAGCAGAGGAAAAAATAATAAATGGCCATTGGGAGTGCATATGGAACTGGCAGGTTGAAATAAACGCAATTTAAGCATCTTAAAAGCAGCAGCACAGCCTTGGGTGGGTGACTGCTCAGGGAGCCGCAGTGGTTCTGTGCACTGGGCAGCAGGCAGCTCCACCCGCGGGGCATCCCGGCAGGCCTGGCGGGGCAGGAGGGGCGCCCCGCGGCGGCACACCCTGATCCTGGCGGTCCATGGGGCTGCCCACAGGCAGAGCAGGAGAACGACACCCAGACACAGAGCGGATCCTCCTGACTTACCATCCTGAGTGCGCAGCACAGGCACAGGGCATCTACACTGCCTAAATACAAGCCAGTCTTCCTAGGAAGAAGATTGGGTCAGTTAGAATGGAAAAAAAAAAAAGTCATCTTGCCCTGAGTAAAAGCCTATTGCAGCCCTGGAAGACCCTGGCCTCCACTGGAACCGTTTTGTGCAACACGCTCTCCAGCTGAAGCGGTGGGAGAGGCAGGAGCACGTGTCACAGATGGATTTATAGCCACTATTTCTTTGTGTCTTGAAGAAGCAGAAGTGGCTCAATGCAGTTACCAGTTTGGGCTGCTTTCAGTTAGAGCCACAAAAGGAACCAGCCCTCGTGTTGTGTAACGCCAGCACGGACACAATTGCTCTCTGAATCCCTGTTCCCACCGAAGCGCCGCGCACGCCTCATCCCTGTGAGGACAGAAGCGGGGTAATTTTCTCAGTGATGTGTTGGGGCTTGTTAGCTTCACTACAGCCTCCAACTTCTTTTGGATGTCTTGTTCCTCAGGAGCTCAAGTCTTGCAAGATTTGATCACTTTCTCCCACCCATGGCACAGCCCTCACTGACAACACAGGACACTGGCAGGAGAGCATTTGCACTATTTCCTTTGCACAAATGTAACCATTTTGACACAGACCCACTGCCCCATCCAAAAACACCTCAGGAACTCGTTCCATTTGTGTGCAGTCCACTTAGTTGTCTCACAGCAACTTTGCTGGCTTTACAGCAGCTTTAAACAAAAAACCTTACACAACTAATGCAAGGGGCACCTGAACAAACCTGTGTTCTATCATTTAGCGCTGTGCTCCTCAGGAAGCCACCTAACTCCAAGTCCCACCTAATAAGGCTTTTCTTTTGGACGAGGACCGGCTCCAGCCTGACAAAGCAGTCCTTCTTCTGGTCTTTCACTGCGTAACCCCTTCCCTGAAGCCACCACTGGAAGTGCTATGAAACTTGTTCTTAAGTGCAGGACACTTCCCAAAAACACCCAAGAGTCACCAGGCGCCTCCTGGTCCTGCTGACTCTGCTACGGGAGACCTCCATGTCCCCGAGGGGCAGGGACCTCGTGCTGCCACGGAGCAGCCCCACTCTAGTTCAAGGAGCTTCATAAGCACAAGAGAAAAGAGCAAGGAGGAAAACTTTAACATGAAACTATTACTTGAGGAATGAAGAGAATGTTTTGATGCAAATTAAAAGCATTTATATTTTAATTACAGCAGCAACCAAACTGCAAGACACTTGTCTCCACAAACACACTCCTTCCATTCATCTTTGGAGACAGCCACGTTCACAGGATTGGTTTCATACTGTAAAACAACTCCCACGTACATTCCCAAAATAATTTGCATGTATTACCAATAAACAAACACACATACAAGTTTTCCAGGCCACCCACAGACGTTACAGACAAAAGCAGCATTTGTCACTCAGGCCTTAGGGACGACATGGAAAAACCAATTCAACTTTTAATATAGAGAGAACAAAGTGGGAAGGGAGCAAGGCTGAGCACCATCCCCTTCACACGATATTGAGCAAGGCTGACAAAGGCAACTAGATCCTGCTCCAAGCAGCTCTTGGTGGGATGTGGCCACTTGCAAATGTTGAAGTTACCAAGCCCAAGGAGAGCAGCAGCTGCAGGGAGGTTTCCCTGTTGGACCCCACACGCTCCGTGTTGGTGCTGTCCCACTGGGAAGCTCCTTTCTCTGCCGAGTCCCCACAAGGACACAGATGGGGGACGAGGCAGCAGAGCCAGGTGGCCTGGGCAGCCCCAGCGACACGAGGGCAGCAAGTGTCACCTCACCTGCAGCCAGCGCCACTTGAACAGCACCCTAACTGCTTCCCAATCTATTTCTACTTTGGGTTCCAACTCCATGTCCTCCCAAAGTGATAACATTTTTGCTCTCTCTGCATACCCTGTTCCTTTTCACATACAGCTTCCATAACCAGGCACCTCAGAATGGAAGATAAAAATAAATAAAAAATAAGCCATTGTACCTGCCTTGGCAGCCAGGTGCTATGCTGATAAGCTGCTGCTGCTGCTTCAATTATGGATCTTTTCTCTTGCTACAGCACCGAGGTTTCATGTCTGGTATCTTCTTTAAACACTGCCTAAGGCACTTGCATTGGCAGTCCCACCAAGCACCACAATCCCTGACTGCACAACAGCTATATTTTATGTTGACTAATAATAATAATAATAGGCCTACACTGCCCAGAGATGAATGGAAAATTAAAAAGTTATTTTGACAGTAAATATAACAAACTTAAACATTGCCCACCCCCACCACATCCTCCTTCAATTGAATCATTAGTCACCTTGAGGTTTTGTTCTGGCTCAACAGAAATGGTCATTTATCACTGACAAGAAAACTGCAAGGACTTTTTAGGAGGTGTAGAATATCCTACCTGGAACAACTTCAAAAAGGAACTTTCCTGGACTTTCTTCACTGCACGGATGCTCAATTACTCTGTTGCCAGGCAGAAAGATGGTTCCCTAAAGAAAAGAACAAAAATCAAACGGGATCAAAACTGCTGTCTTGTCTTTGATTGACTGATGCTTCCTCTTCCCAGACAGTGTACATGAATTTCTGCTGCTGCTGCTACACACCTGACTTCAGAAGCAGCCTGAGGAACTATTATCCAAAAGGCCATGGCCATACATTGCTTTAATTGACAAGTTCAGTACTAGTTTTCATCGATTCTTCCCCGTGTCCTGCAGTTGGGATGCCATGCAGGTTTGTGTTCTACCCACAGCCAGTTGTGCTGCTAGCTGGGGAAGTTTACTGGGGATTTTATTCAATCTGGGGACTTGATTAAAAGCAGAAGTGTTAACTACTGTTAACTACTAGAGAGGAAAAAAAAGAAAGCAAAGAGACATGACATGGCAACAGAAACCTTTTCATAAGTCATCTGAAGATACAAGTAAAATATTTATCACAAAAAGATGTGCAATGAAATGGTAAGGTTTGTACAGCTATCCTGCCTACGATAATGGCCCCGTGGAACTGCTTCCACTCCCACAGCTCCCTGCAGCACCCAGGCTTCCTTCGGGAGGCAGTTCCAGGGCAGGCAGCACAGCTTGAATGGTCAGCACGCACACAGAGGGCTGCTCGGTTCACTTTGCAGTCTGCTCTCAGAGCTATTCGTGGAAACAAGTGCACGTGCCCCAGGTACTCTGCACACACGCAACACGTGCTCTTCATCAGCCAGCTCTGTTTGTGCCCCCCGCACCTGGAGGCCCGGGGCGAGGGCGGGAAGCCCAAGTTGGCCCTGGTGCTTTTTTGGTTCCCCTTGTCTACTCTCCTTGCTTGTCTGGCCGCCCGCCCCCGCGCTCTGCTGCTGCCCTTGCAGTGAGGGCTGGGGCTACGCAGCACATGGACACTATCCGGAGGGCTCTCTGCTTCCTTGTCACCCGCAGCAGCTACAGCCCTGGAGATCCCAAGGGTCTTTATTTGCCCCTTCGAGTCTTTAATGCCCCAGGTAAAGTAAGAGAAAACCCAGCGCAGAACCTTGCAGCCCGCACAGGACTCATATGCACATGGGACATGGCAACTCCCAGAGCTGAGCAGAGTCCTCACCCTAGTACTAGTCACGTCAGCATGGTTCAACCAGACAACTTGATATTGTTCTGTATCCAGCACGGCCAAGGTACCGCAGCCATTTGCAAGGCAATGGGAGCACAATAAACCCTATGACATTAGAGGCGTGTGGGGGAGCTAGCTAGATTCTGGGGACATGTAATGTGCCAAGAATGAAGGCAGAGAGGAGGAGAGACACTGCAAAGCAAGAGTGCTGTCTGGGGGAAATTCCGTCACTACAAGGCATTGATTTGCCTGACCAAAATGCCATCGCCTTCGGCATTTCCTCCTCCCACCCTGCTAACATGTGGCTGGGGTTTGTCTCTGCTGAGGAGGCAGAAGGGGCACCTCAAGCTGCAGAGATTCTCCCAGCCACGCTCTGAGGAGACTTGCCTTTTCCTCAAGGGAAAGGCTGGGTTAACACTGCACTCACTGCCCCGCTGCAGCAAAGTGCCCCCTCACCTGGGACTGCTGGGTACCCCTGGGCTGCTTGGGAGGGCACCAGCACCTAAATGTTTGCACTGACCCAATGGGGTTAGATGTGCCATTTAATGTCCTCATTTGATGTCTTTCAAAAGCTTTCGATCTTCCTTACCACACACTTCACTTGGCCGTTCAGAGCCTTCCTCCTGCTTGAGGAAACATCTTGCCCTAAGCATGAGCTGCGCTCACCCCTTGCATCAACTACTGCCTGCTGCTGAAACCCAAGCTCCAAGCCCCCATCTCCCCGGTACCTTCAAGGGTTTCTTACAGATCTGGGTTCAGAAGAAAGCAGCTCTGCTTCCCCAAGTACATTTCTGCAGCATCTAGAGACGATTTACATCTTGTTTGACCCATCCTCTCTTGGCTTCTTCTTAATTCATGTGTTTATTCACTTATATCTAGCCAGCTTCTGGGAGCAACACTGTTGTTGCTGCAGAGCTTCAGCCCCTCTTCCCTTTGTTTGTCCCAGATCCCACAATTACTACTTCAGAAGGGGAAATTAAACCCATTTGGAGATGAGATGATTTGATGATGATTAGGAGAAGAGGCAGTGGGCAAGCTCCAGTAATCAAGCCAGGCAGGCCATAGGTCTGGGCCAAAGGCAAAGAAAAGCAGAAAGCCTCCAAGTATGGATAACACATTAAGGACTAATCAATCCCAGCAAAGCTCATTCCCTGGCCTGTCATTCGAGGCGTGCACCGAAGTGGTGATAAAATTAGACTTCATCAAATTCATTACCTTTTGATCAATGGGCAACTGACTAGAGTATTACTGAATTACTTTAGAAGTCAGAGGCAATTATGAAAAATATTGCATTCAGTGGGGCTGGTCAATAAAGCACTTAGCCTGTTATTACAGTGGTTTTTTTTTTTTTTTTGGAAGGACACTAGAAAACAAGCCAATAAAACACAGTGCTTTTATTTTATTAGAACACAGAGGGGAAGGCCTTGCTCAACCAGCATTCCTCACCTCTCCCAAAGAAAACTGGGACACTTCTAGTTCTGAGAAGACCTAGGGCAAAACATTCAAGAACTTCCCTAAGAAGTCAAGTTATTCTCATTGTAACACCTGGCAGTTGAACCTATGAGAAGGCCAAGGAAACTCCCAGGGCTGGCCTGAGAGTGTTCCTGACCACAACTTCCCTCTCAGGCTGCTTGCTGAGCCCAAGGAAGGTCAAGAAATCAACTCCTCAATCACTTAGAAAGCCTTTGCCCCCCGAATCAGGTCTTTGTCCCTCTTCAGCATTTCTTTTTGGTTGACCATATGTTACTGGCCTCATCTATGAGCATTTACATTACTGTATTTCAAAGTCTACTGCAAAGATTGTTTTAATCTAAAAATGAATGAAATGAGAGATATCTTTGCAGATCTACACATCTTCAAATCTACTGTGAACATGACTAGCTAGCTGAGATAGACCTCCCTCAGGGTGAGCTCTCCATCACTGAAGGACTTCCAAAGCAGATTAAGAGAAGTATTTACCAGGAACCATCACTATAGCTGCTGTTATTGTGAGCAAGAGCACGAGTCACGCTACAATTTTCATGAGTTCCCTGTTGAAATGGAATAATCAAATCCCTTACAGTTCCAACCTTCCCAGCTTCTTCCCAAGGAGGGCTCCACAGGATGCTTTCTTGTCAGAATTGGAGGAGTTGGGAGGACAACGTGTTTCCCAACCACCACGCAGGCCAGGCTGACCTGGCTAATGTTTTCCCCAAGACAGGCAGCAAATGGGCACTTGACCATGGGAACACTATTCCCCTGAGCTTTTCTATGCTCCTTGTGGATGTGTAAATATTCCCCTGCTTGCTTCTTCCTAGCAAGCACATTCCAGCCCACCAGTCCTCCAAGTTATTGTGCTGTTTTTCATTAAAGGATGATTTATAGTTCCACGCAACAGAATATTAGGGCTTTATGACAGATTGTCTTTCTGTTGCAAACTTTTACATGTCCGTGTGGCTTGTTGTTAATATTTTGTCTAAGCCAAGCTCACAAATCCAGCTGCACTGCAAATACCACCTTATCCCAAACAACAAGCTCGGGCAGCCAGCATCAAGGCAGCCTGGTGACCATCAGCTCAGGGCTGACACCCATCAGCAGTGATCCTCTCGGCCATGCTGCTGCTCATGTCTTCCAGAGATCCAGCAACAGGTTACACAATCAGAAAACTTCAAGACATCAGTGTAAAACCCCACTCAAATTGGTCAAACCTTGGCCCATATCTGCAGTTTTCCCCACATCCATCTGCACAAGCTTTATTCCATTTTCTGCACACTCCAGCCTCCAGCTCCACCAGCCACAGCAGCCAAGGCCCCTCTGGCCATCGTGTCCCCAACGTGCTTTTCCTTCCCAGAAAAGAATTGGCCTTTTCTACTAGAGAAGGCTTTAAAAATAGCCAATATTTGTCAAGATTAAGTTCTCTCTCCTTATAGCACTTACACCAGCTAGAGTAAATAAAGACTTGACCAACCTGGATTTTCACCCTTTTTCTCCTAGGAAGAATGAAGTTACTTGGCAGCATTCTGCAGATATGGAGGAAAAATACTCCATTGTACTTCACTGAGGCATTAAATGGGTCTCCACAGGGAAGGGCTGAAGCAGCATTTACACACTTTTCCACAGGACAGCACGATACACGAGGTGCAGACCTCCCGGGGGGTATTTTGCCCAGTGCCAGAGAGTCGAGGGTAAATACGGATGCAGGATGACTGGAGGTCAGCACGTGAACCCCGCTGTAGCAGCTGCTCTGTTCCACACTGGGTCAAGCATTAACGTAAATAATTTGGATTCTCAAGTTACTATTTTAATGAACTACCGAAATATAAGTGACCGTGAAGGTTTTTCCTGTCTGCATGAAAGGCAGACGACAGAAGCAGAGCACGAACTTAGGCAAGAGCAGCAATGGCTTGACCAGGTGGAAGCAGCAAGAGAGCAAAATTCCTTGTTTCTGGCAAAGCTACTCACCTTCTGGCCACTGGATCACCCCTGCCTGGGAATATTGTGAACAGGGGCCCTTGCTACAAGTGGGAAAAGTCAGGCCTATCTGCTGGGATTAACTGGTGTCAACACTATGGAATCTGCTTTCTTTAAAGCAAGATGACTCCTGACATTTCAAGCATTTGTGAAATGCACATTTATTTTGGGTGCTCATCTATTCTCTCCCAAGTGAGAACACAGGCCGAAGCTGACAAATCAGTGTGTCCATCCCAAGGATTTCCAAATATTTCCTTTCCAAGCACAACACAAGTGGCCCAGTTTTTTGGCACCCCCTTCACTGCAGACCATGCAGACTGCAGCTGGAGGCTGCAGCTGGGAGCATCAGGAAAAACTTAGATATCCACTCCAATGGGGCTTAACAGGGCACCTTTAGCCCTGCTTTTTGGCTTTGTTTTCCAACAGGCTGCCCATGCTCATGGCAAGTTGCAGGAGAGCCAAAGATTCAAGAGCCTCCTTTGGTCCTTGCCTGCAACTCTAGAACTCCCTTGTCTCACCTCAAAGCATTTGCTAAGGGATTTCTCAGAGATCTCCCTTAAGGGAAGCCTCAGCAAAGGCAAACAACTGCATTAACATGGCTTTTTGTGGTTAAAAAAGAAAGAATTGATTAAACAGGTGGCAATTCTGGCAGATCTCCTGTGTGTGGGCTCTAGACAGATTCATCATGCCTATCATTTTGAAACATTTATGAGAATACATTCACTGAGATAAACGATCTCGCTCACTAAAACATCCTGTTCAAGGCTGCTGTTTTAACTGCTGTGTCCATCAAGGTACATGGTACAAGTCTTAGCATGCATCTTGACAGTTGCCATCAAGGATCCCACACTCTGGAACTCTCCTCATTTGTTTCCTACCAACTTTTGGGACACTCAAACCCCAACCAAAACAAGTTCCCTGTGAGCACAGCTGGTACTTTTAGCCTGGGTTGTGTTTCAGAACACAAAGCTCTTCTGCCATGGCTCTGAATTAGAAGCTCCACCTCTAAACGTGCCCCTGGCCTTCCCACAAGAAGGGCTTGCATCACTGATCACCCCAGGGGAATTTTTCTTTCTTTTACAGGGGAAGATCTCAGCTGCTGAGGTCCCATTTCCTCCAGTACACCGAGCACCCTCCGATTGAGACGCACAAGTTTGTACCACAATTTCACGACTTCCCTCCTGAGCACACGATAAGGGTTCAAATTCCTACACCAAGATATTTAAGCACTGAGCAGAATTTACGATCAAGAAAGGGTATAAACAATTTGCAAACAGTACAAACAGTGGTGGCGTTGAGGAAACCCGGCCCATGTGCCAGACTCTAAGGGCTCCTGCTTGCAGGCCCCAGGAGCCGGGTTCAGTGCATTTCACTGGCACACAGCTCTTCCATAACACATATTCAAGAGCTATGGCCTCTTCTGCCAGAAAGGCTTTAAAAACATGCGTGGCACTCACCAGAAGGACAATCCCTTTCAGCCTAGCCTGCTACTTGCCTCTTTTCACTGGGGTAGCTACAGGGACTACCCCAAGGGTGAACATGAGCTCCTCTATCAGAGGTTTTCAGGCCACAGAGCCACTTTCAGGTGATGAACAACACATTTGGACAGGGCAGAAGTTGGCCTTCATGTGCAGCACTGAAGACACTGAGCAGAACAAATTCCCAGGACTGCTCTGCCCACATCCCACTGATCTTCATTAAGCCACTCAAGGCAGGGTATTTGGCTCAGAGGATTTGAGTGCCTGCACCCAGCCCAACCGGCCCCGTTTCCCATGTGCTCCCTGTCCCCAAGGGTCCAGGCTGGCAGGGGCTCCACAGCAGCCCCAGAAAGCCAGGGTCACTTAGGGAAATGATTTCTACTCACGAGGACGTCAAGGCGGCGCTTGGAGGTCACTCGCTGCCATCCACGGCACAAGGCGCTGGGCGCGCAGCAGGACGCAGAGAAAGCTTCTTTCCTAGCAGCACGTTCTGCTGGACGTGCTGCTTATTCAGCTTTTGTCCTTAGGGTAATGGGCTTACAGGAGGCTATTCTTAAGCACTAATAGGCTAAAGTAACACAATTATTTTCATTTAATAGACTAACAAGGCTCTCCTTGGAAAGGCCATTCTATTCCTTCAGGAGCCGTGTGGCACTTGTACCATGTCCAAGACAAGTAAAAGAAGGGGGAAAAAGTCATGGTAATGGGTTTTTTTAATGGGCACAGGCCTTGCATAGTGCTGAAATTCCCTTTAGCAAGTAATGGGGTAGATCATTAAGAAACCCTTGCATAGAGCAGTGCAGAAGAGTGAGGCTGCAACAAAAGCAGTTATCACACCAACTGCTGACAGGCCTGCTAATAGCTCTGTTATTTTCAAGACAACAGTTTCAGCTTAGGGAGCAAAGGGGAGAAGAACATCTGAGTGCTCTTCTTCTTGAGCCCTCTACTCTTGATCTGATACCACCATTACTGCAAGAACTCTGCTCTGACAAGAACAAGGGGTCAGGTGAGACTACGAGGCAGTCCCGAGCCAGCAGCTCAATGACAAACACAGGCAGGGATATGGCCACCACGCAGAGGTGAGCAAGATGCTGCAGTTGCTGCCATTCTGCTCCAACAGACCCAGACACACAGGCACACAGCAGACCTGCTCTCAGACTCCCATGCCACTCTCTGCCATTGCCTTCAGCAGAGCTATTCCTTCCCCAGGCTCAATCAGAACAAGTCCTATACACTTGTATAATGCCTCTAAGCTCTAAAGATGGTAAAAAAACACCCAGGCCTAAATGCTGGTGGTGCTCACAGAACAGTGCTCACTGCTGAGGACCACAAGGTCAGAGCAATATCTGCAGCACCACAAGCCACCCAAGCCAGACACTACTCAACACATAGCCCATAGGGTGTTTCAGCTGCCCTTGGGGGACAGATGCTGCCCAATAACCCCATCAGTGAAGGAAAATGTGTGACAGCTGCATCTTACTATGCACTCAAGTCAGGGCAAGGCAAGTGCCAGCCCACAGCTGGAGGAAATTAGCTGTCCAAATAATTATTGCTGGGAAGGCAACTAATGAACAACACCTGCCACGTCTGACACCCACCCAATTGTCACCTAGGCTCAAGTCAGCTGGGGCTGTTTGCCAGCAGACTTGGCCCTCATCCCCCAGCTGCACTCCAGGAGGGAACCCAGGAATCTGTTTTGACACACTCTCTCTTCTGACTTGCTTTCCCACATCATTTGAACCAAACAGTATCTATAGAAATCCCCTCAAAATGCACATCATGTAAACTGGGATTGGCACACATTGGGATTGCCTCAAGGATACAGCCCTCAGCTGGCTTGGCCAAAATTATGAGTCTTGGCAAGAAAAGCTCAGAACTGTAGTTATCGAATACTCAATACTCACACCTCACGAGTACCAAATCCAAGAGAGGGTTGTGCAAAGCCACAGGAAACACCCGCTCAGGATCTGGGGAACTCACTATGGAGCCTTCCTTGCTCTAGGATCCACATCCCTAATTCACACAAGGGTTTTGATACCCACTTGATATGAACTACAGGTACCTCACCTTAACCAAGAGGGCTGGTTTGCTGCATGCCCCTTCTGCAATTCCTGTGACTCAGCCTGCTTGGAAAAGGCCTCTCTGATGGACTCCCTTCTCCTGGCAATGGAAACCTGCCCGGCCACCCACTTCAGCCCTGCCTTCTAAATTTAGGAGCCCCAGGGAAGCCATCAAAGTGCCACTGCTTGGCAGGGAATTCCCACTTCTATTTCCAACTCTTTACTCCAGTCAGCAATCTGGAGTGGCTGTTGACATGTGCATCTAGTCCAGACTTGATTTTTAATAAAATCTATTTTCTGTTTTTATAGCAAGAATTTAAGGCATTCCTCACTAGGATGGCATTCCCTGTTGCAGCCTCAGTAGCCATAAAGCAGAAGGAGGGCAAAGGCAAGAAAGCCACCCTCACTGCCACCCCATAAATGGTTTAGAGAACAGAGTAAGGTATTTATATCTATTTGGAAAATCAGTGTAATACAGTCCAACTAAATGAAACTTTCCCTAATTAAAAAGTTGGGGTAGAGAAACTCCTTCCCTCCATCAACACCACCCTTGGATGCAGTGTCAAAGCATTAACCCAGCACCTCCTCCTGCAGCCTTCTCCTGTCTCTTGCCATCAAGAGCCCCCATTATGAGAGCCCCTGGCCCCCCTTGACCAGGTTGGCACAACCACTGGCTTCCTAACAGCACCCTCACATGCCACAAATGTAAGTAGAGGGAACAAGCCCATCTCCCTGTAGAGCACTGCTTTGATTAGGGCAAAATTGCTCCAGCTGGGTTCAAAAACCAGCACATATACATGGCACTTATGAGCATTACATTGATGTTTTCAGCTGCACACAGAATTTAAGTGCATTATAACCACCAAGTAATGTGAAGCACCAAAACCTTCATGGGCTGGGATGCCACAAAAGGCAGCAACTCTTGAATGTAGCAGGGCTCTGCTCTACCTAAAGCTATTCATTGCCAGTATTACTACACTGCACACATGAATCATTGGAGCAGAGTACAGAATTACAACAGGAATACAACTGGGTTGCCCATAGAAGCCAAAAATTGTTTTTGTTTGTTTTCCCCTTTTCCTTCTTGGCCTTTTCCTTCCTGCCAGCTTAACAGATTAGTTTTACTCACAATGCTAAACAGGCTCATATTTATGCATTAAATCAGGCTGAGTATTCAGAGGAGTGGATAAATGGGTTTTCCTCACTCTTAATTGGATGCTTCTATGCAATGCAGGATAAGGACAGGAAAATAATCACTGTTTATTCCATCAGCTATGACACTGCTTAAACACCCTCATGCACGCCCCATTTCTCAAGCTGGATGGGATCCATTCCTTGAGTATAGATTTTTTCCCCACAACATTTTGGAACATGTAAAGCTCCAGCTCACCTAAGAGCCAGTATTGTCTAGAGAGATTCATCTTGGCTAAAGGTGGTGGGAAAGCAGCTAGGTACTATTTTTACAGATAAAGCACTGGAGGTTGGAAACTCCATTTCCTGACCATTTCCTCTGCACCATCTGCTCAACCCAAGACCTGGGACTTCTTGACTGCAGCTGGCAGAGAACAACATCACCCTCAAGATAGCAGATTTCACCTTCACCTTGGCACAAAACCAAAGAGGAAGATACATTTTAAGCATTTCCTTTTATTGCTGTGTTATAAATCACTGAGCATTCAGCTTGGTCTGTATCTTCCACCTCAGCTCAGATTATCCTAGTCAAAAATGAGGCAATTGGCCAGAAAATAATTTAAAAGCATCAGCAGATCAAAAAGGCTGACATAAATGCTTTATTTTATCTCTCAGCTGTGACTTGTACTTCTTTTCCCCACATAACACTTGCTATATAAATATTATTATATAAACACCACAAGAAAATTAAGAAACACACAATCCTAGGAAACCAAGGGAAAAAAACCCTTCAGTTCATTATACAACTAGTCAAATACAGCACCAAGTGCTTCATGCCCTACACTGTTAATGGAAACTTATCTCTGGACTAACTGTGACTAGACCAGCTCTTAAGGCAAACAGGATAGAT
Organism: Nothura maculosa; assembly: GCA_032353885.1. NCBI lineage: Eukaryota > Metazoa > Chordata > Aves > Tinamiformes > Tinamidae > Nothura > Nothura maculosa. Next base: position 1,251,297 of record JAUBOD010000004.1, read on the forward strand.
TCAGGATTCCACTATTCCTCTCTTCCTCAGCTTCATCCTCACGTAGCTCTATGATTCTATGACTGGAGATGGAAGGTTTTTGATGCTGCAGGTTTTAATACCTTCATTTCAAGGGACATGAAGGGAGAGGTACTTGCCTCAAAAATTTCTCCAGGTAAGTCCTCTCCTGTTGGAACAGGGACCTCTAATGCATGGCAGTGAGTTTATAGAGCACAACACGCATCTCCCTCATGGGAAACGAGCTCCCTGTGCCAGGTTTAACCCCACAAACATGGAGAAGCAGCAGTAAAACAAGTTCCTATGAGGAGCTGCAAACCCACTTGCAGGTTCTCCTGACCACACACTTTGAAGCTCAAGGTTTTAGATGGAAGTCTACTGAGCAGAAAGTTCATTTGCAGGAAAAAACATCCACCTGGAGCACAGCATCTAAGGATTTTACTGACCATACCTGTGGCATGTACAACCTAAACCCTTAGTTTGACTGCTGGTGTGTAATGCAATAGGCAAGGGCAATGCAAGAAGGTCCCAGGCCCCTCTCTTCCAAGTAGAAGGAGGAAATCTGGTATTTTAATGCTAGGCATTCAGCATCCAAGAACAACAACAGAAATAGCAGCCAAAGTTCTTCACAATATCCCTTCTTCCCACAATTTCTAAATCTTTTCTTCAGATATAGACCATTAATTTTTAAACTGCAAGTAAAAAAAAGGCAAAGGAAGAACAAATGAAACCACAGCAGTCTGTTATTCTCATTGATACCAACACATCTGAATACCTGCATGTGTCTGCCAAGCTGCACGCTTGCTGTTTTGGCACCCTGTGAGTGGGTATGTGCTTCTAGCATCCTAAAAACCTTTTATCCCACAAGTAGGGAAAGAGCTTCATGTCACCCATGCCCACTGTATTCCAGTAAAACACCCATAAGCAAACATAATAAAGCAGCAGCCTGTTACTTGCAAGGCAGCCTTGTGTCTGCTTTCTGTCACCTGCCTGACCACATCACTGCAGTAATGCTCCATTCACATCACCGGGCACATAAATCACATGCCTCCATCCAGGAAGGTGCACGAGATGCTTTAATTGCCTGTGGTCATTTTTCAAGAGCTGAAAGCATTTACTTCTTCTCAGAGACACTGTAATGACTCACAGAGAGCAGGAACTCTTTGTGGGGAGCTGCAGGGCCGAGCAGGGAGTTGGAAGGGTTTCTTTCTGCAGCCCAAGCAGTAACACAGAAAGCTTTTGTTAGCTTGGCTTGCCCGCTGTTCAGCCTGCAGGAAAGGATGTCCCCCCAGCGCTGGAGGTTCATTGAGCTGCTTGAGTTGCCAGTCAGCCCCTGGGGCCCGATTGCAGGCTGCCAAGACAAATACCACCTGGGATGGCCACGCTCAGAACGCTGCGCTCTAAGGAGTGATTTGCAACATCCGTCCCCATTTGTCAGGAAACACGGGGCAATCCAAAGGCTCTAATAACTAAGGCAGACATGAAGTGGGGCTTTTATTGTCTTTTTTTTCCCCCTCTAGTCTCCTATGTCTATGCGATATAGTATGTCTTGACCATTTTGTTGCATTTTAGGGTACTTTTCCTCATGTGATGAGTCCAAGCTCACTTGGAAAACAAGATATGCAGTTCTGCTGAAAGAAGCTGGAATTAATCAACTTGCACAAGTACCACTAAAAACAACCAAAAAAATTATTCTTATTCAGCAACATCAGTAAAATAGAGTCCCTCAACAATATGCAAGGGAATAAGTAGACCCTTAATTTCTTTAAGCAGGGACATTTCCAACACCCTGCACAAGGTAAACCAAGGCAGAAATGTTCTTCCCGCGGCACACGTTGCACTGGCCACCAAAATCTCAAGCTAAGCTCTTGCCTGGCTTACATTTTATTGAAGTGTCCATCTTTTCCCATCGCAGGGCAGCTGTGTCCAATGGCACAATGAACACAGCTGCATCATGTGGGAACATTCTTGTGGGCCTCAGCTCAGAGCACAAGAACATCAGCATTCCCCAGCCAAGCCAGCAGGGATTGGCTTTGTTCTAGTCTAACTACCTTTGCTAAAAATACATCGCCCAATTTGGGTTCATTAAAACATTAAGACATTTGGACACATCTATTATGCATATCCAAATGGCACAGATTTCACATTCAAGGTACCCATGAGGAAGAAACCTGGAAAATTACTCTCCACTTGCTGTCAACTGTGTCACAAGATGTACCAGCATCTGAGTATAATACAAATGGTGTGCTGAGATGTACTAGTTACAAAAATGCACACCTTACCAAACTACTGAAAAAATACTTCAGCAATAACTAGGTCTGTGTTCCCATGTATTCTGTTTCATTTTTCAAGAAAAGGACACCCGTTTTCCTCTGCATTTATGACTATGTATTAACGATGCTCCATCAGTACATTCCTCTCAGCTTCACTTTCAGTAACTCACTTCAATGACTAAAGCAAGGAGAATGCAACCATTAACGTGCAATAGGAGATGGATCATAGTTGGAAGATACCACTTAATTCCCAAAAGCTCCGAATGAACCTTCAATTCGGACAGTCCCTACCCAGGCACTGAATGAAGTTACCCACTGGCAAAGCAGCAAGAAATGCATATTCATTGGCTGCATCTAGACAACAGTTGTGCTGTGCAACAAAATGTTAAAAATGCTGATTTTTTTTTTCAGCCACCCACATTTCCAGCTGGAAAGCTGACCTTTCCATCTAACATAATGACTTGTTAAAGCACAAGAGGCTTCCAGGTACAAGGTAATGTACTAAAATCAGGAAAAGGAATCAGCAGAACAAAACCTGGTGTCATTTCCAAAAATGCCTGAAGAATTACACAGAATTATCAGAAACCAGATTTAATGGGTTGACATGGTGTTGGCTTGCCCGCCTCAGATTTGCTTCCAGCCTTCAGCAAACAGCTACACTGCTAGCTCTACCTGCAGCTACCTGCTATTAGCTCCTGCCCTTCCGTTTTATAGCTTCGTACAAGTGCCACAGGGTGATTTCTGCTGCAGAGTGGGCAGGAGCCAATGCCAAAACAGAGCAGCTTGGGGCTCCAAGGACCCACAAAAGCACACCACAAAGTGGAAGTTGCATTTCCCATGAGAGCTACAGACATGGGCAAACTGCTTTGTCTTGTCTGCTCCTACTAGCTCTACTACAGGCTGTAAGTATTGTTTAGGTTTGTAATTAGGGTATTCTTCAGGACTAGGAATCCTAAGTTTAGATACTATAGCCTAAAAGTTCCAGAGCTACACCTGAGGGATATTAATTTAGACTGGTCCATTCCAAACCTACTGGAAGGTTTTTTTCTTTTCTGTGTTTTCATCAAGTATGAGACCTACCTGGAAAACTCTAATACAAGTTTATTTCCTAAATAAGCTTAAACCTAACTTATCTTGTGCATAGAAAGATCAGTATCGATATATCCATTTTACACAAGCACAGCACACGAAGTGAAGTGATTTTTTGCAATCATCCAGCAGGCAAGACAAGGGCCAGGAGGACAATGTGGTCTCCATAGTGCAGTACAGCACTCCATGCAACACAACCACCAAAAACATGAATCCTGACATGCCAATGAGCTGACAGATGCCATGGGGTAAGCGAAGCACAACTTGGTTCTGAAGGTATATGATGATTAACACCTAGGCCTATATACTCGCATGGCTTCTAGCAAAAGGTCTCTCAACTTACTTGTTGAGAGATCCAAGCTCTCTTGTTGAGAGCTTGTCGGAAGCTGGAACCAGCCCTGAGCTGAGAGGCAGAGTCATTTACTCCTCTCATGCAGCTCTATGGAGATTTACAGCACTAAAGGGAACTAAGCACTAAACAGGGGAAATAGATGAGCTTTACGGAGTAGTCTATCACCACAACAGAAGAACCAGGCACCAGAAATTAGTCTCTTCTGCACTATTGACAGCAGTATTTTCAGGACAAGGTCTTACAGGATTTGAATTCAGGAAGACAAACCTGGAATCCTGCAGATTTTAAGCAGCAAAAAAGCAAACAGTACCTTGTTCAACACCCCTCCCTCTTCATCTTAGAGAAACAAGTCTTATTTCCTGCTTAGTTTATAGTATTCTCCCTTAAAGGCCTTGATGTGAACAAAACCAGCCTGGTGAGAGAAGCTTTAAAAACAAACCTGAGGGGCAAACCATAGGAATTACCAAGGCCTCAACCAGTTCTGTGTTCAGTGCAAATAGAATCCCAAGGTCCATAAAGACACAGGTAAGGAATTGGTTTCTTCACATGCGAGAATTCCACTTGTGTTCCCATTTTCCTAGTTCACCTCCCACTCAATTTGGTTTCACTTACCAAGGGCTTGGTCTCATCCTCATCTTTGAAATAGTAAAGCTGGTCCCCCTTGAGAACAAACCAGCGCATGTGCCAGGTCTTGACAAAGCCTCCTTGCTTCCGCAGCCACCCACACTTCATGGCACCGTGCCGGCCTTGGCTCGGCACGGGAGTCTCCGCAGAGCCGTTGTGTTCATCCATGCTGGGACTGGGCAACTTTCCTGCTGAGAAAAGGAGGCAAGTGAGCAGCAGCAGATCTTTACCCAGGCAATAACCTTCTCTTTACCACACAGCTGAAGAACAGTTATGCTCTGAATGCATAGGTGTGCTGGGAAAGCTTCTTACCATCTGCTTGCTTGGTCTCATCCCAGAACCTCCACTATGAGCAAGGCAACAAGGTACTTAAAAAGGTGAGCAGAAAGGCTGTGTCTACCCTGCCCAAGTGTAAGGCTTTGGACCAAATCCTTTTAATAGAAATTTGAAACAGTAAATACGAGAGCAGGTGCATTTCCTATCACAGAACTCATCTCCTGATCATTATAAGTTTGTGTCCAGGTATGGTTATTACAGACACTTGGCAATCCAGGCAAGTTTCTGGGGCACCCATTCAAGTACCTTCAATTGTTAAATCTAGACCCTAAGCACAGATTTGAACTGCATGGCTCCCATGTGCCTTTTCTCTCTCACAAAAACTCGAATTGTCATTCTGCCCAAAAAGACCCTAGTCCTTTAGATGGATTTTCTATAAACACTATATGCAGCCATATGATGAGTTTTAAGGTTCAAAAAGGCTCTTACTGATCTCTTTTCATGCCCAGGGCAGAACAAACTCAGCAGGTGCCAAGTTCTAAGTTCTCCTTTTGTATACGTACACAACAAAACCTCTGCACACTCGAGCAGCACGCGAAGTGTCTTAACCCAAACACACCAATGAGCAGAGTTAACTACTATTTCCCTGGCTCTAAATGCTAGCACTCTCACACTCATTTTTCCTTCTAAACTATCGTTGGTGAACTTCTTGGCATGGATATTAGGGCTTGGGGAAGTTTGCTTCAGAAGCAGATCTATTCCTTGTTTCTAAACACCAGAAAAAAGGAATCTGAGTGCAAGTGGAGCACCTGTGCCCATCACCTTTATATAAAGTGTATCCCTAACAAACATACTAAGATGGCCCCAGGGCTTAACCTTTTAAGAAGATTAGAAATGTAAAGGTAAAAAATAATAATAAGAGAATAAATTCATTTGGAAGACTAAAGCATCCTCTGAGAGCTTAATAAAACATGAGCACTTAGTCTAGACCACTTCACATGGTTGTGCACTGTGACACTGTAATACAACACTAAGAACTAAATCACCAGTTGCAGCCAGGGAGACCTATCGGCCTTTCTGCCTTTGGTTCCTTTCTTCCCGTCATTCACACTCAGTCTCCTTTGGAATACTGTCCATAGCTGCTGTCTCCCCTATGTGATACCTACTTCAGCTTGAACTTTCCAGCCTGGGAAGGAAGGGAAAAGACTTCTCTTGTCTCTTTAGAGATCAACCGAAATCACAGCAAACACTCATTGAGCTTAACCTGAGTAGAGATCCTGCCAGGGGTAGCACCCTACCAACTGCCATCCTTGGGCAGAAAATTAACAGCACTTCAAGGCAGGCACTGAGAACAGACAAGGAACTCCAAGTATTACATCAAAATCATGAACTTGAGCTTTCTTCTGCTCTTTGAAGCACAGCTGCAGTAAACTGCAGCTCACACCTCCAGCTGAGCCCTGCAGCTAACTGCTAGGTCTCTGCTGCTTGGACAGCCTCCAGGTACATGTGTGTTTGCTTCCATACACTCATAATTTGTATTACTGCTGGGTGACATGAGCTATGTCCTTGGCACACCTGGCATCACAAGCAAGAAGTTCAACACTAGTCCAAAGAACTGCTTGGATCATGGGCTCTTTGCTTATTTCTTTCTCACCAAGATATTTCACTGGTGTCAACACCAATATAGGAACACCACATTTGGATTTTAGTTAGGCAATAAGCATGTTAATGGACCTGCAGCTCTTATTTTAAAACAAATATATATATATACACACACATAGAGAGTAGTTCAGTTTATATATATAGTACAGTCACTTATATGTATGTATCTATATAAACTACTGACACACTGTACTAAAACATACGAGTTGCTGGCAAGATGACTTTTAAGAAAAAGTCCTCACAAGTAAAATATACCATTTCCTTTCAAATAGCACAGCATTATATCCTTGAGTGCTTGCTGTGTCCATTTAGCTGCATTATTTCACTCACCACGTTAACTCTTCGGCAGGGAACGCTGCAGCAACCTCTCTTGGGCTTGGTGAGAAAGCTGTTCTGTTTAGTCACAAGACCCACTTGTTTGTTTTCCGCCTCTCCTTCCCTTTTGGGATCTGCCTCCTACAAACCAGACTTGGAATCACAAATTCCAGCAGCTGCTTCACTTTCGCTAGCTGTTTTTACAGCTGTTTCAACATCAAGATCATAAAAACAAATTGCAAAACTACCAGGGTGTTGGCAGAGAGGCTGAGAACAGCAAGGTGCCAACAATATGTAAACACAGGAGTGAGGGGCAATTACACCAGTGCACTCCAAGCCCTGCTGCTCTCAGGAGGGCAGGTAGGAAGACAGGTATTTTCAGAGGCTAGGCAAGTATATTCCCCGAGCCCTTCTGAATGGGAAGCCAAACTTCAATTTTCCACCAGAATCTGTTCTACTAGTTTCAATTTAGGCTGAAACTAGAGCTGAGTAAGCATGAAATGGTCCATTCATCAGGCCTGGCTGTGGGCAAACGATACTGGACCTCCCTGGACACTGGGAGCACAAAATACATGAAAGAGACACGTTCCCCGAGCCCCTGGGCATGCACCTCCGCATTTACAGCCTGTAAAGCTGACCTCAACCTGCCAACCTCAATCCAGCCTTTCCTTTCCCCAGTGGCACCTGTCCCAGACAGCAGAAAACGGCACTTAGGATGGGCCTCGTGTACAACTGCTGTGGCAGTATCATGAAATACGAACAGGGATGAGTTATTCCTCAGTCACTGCTCAGTGACTATTCGGAAAATGGAATTGGGAAGCTCTCCCAGGCCCCAGCACTTTGTCAGGAATAGTCAGAAATAGCTATTAAAATAAATCCACCTGGTCTGCACCCACACAACACCTTTGGCAAGAAACCACACTGGCCTGGAACATGTTTTTCTTCCTGCCAAACTCTCATGGGTCTGGCCAGCTTCCAGTATGCAAGGCACATTCTGTGTCCACTTCCAGAAACACTTCTCCTTCCTCTGTAAGGTCCCTGGCAGCCAGGGATCAGCCTGGCAGGACACGAGTCAGGAGGGAAAAGCCCCCAAGTCCCTCACCCAAGAGCTGGACTCCTCCAGCCTGCCCCAAGCGCCTATTTCCAGGTCTAATCCCTTCCCCTCCTGCAAGAGCACCACAGCTCCACATCGAGAATGGTTGGGCACATTCAGACAGCCCTAGAAAGCAACCTGGTCATCCTGCTAAGGATCCAAAGAGCTGTACAGTACGTCTCAAGTGCTTCTCTGATGCTTCAAGGCACTCAGTTAAGACCAGGAGGAGGTAAAAGATCGACCTGTTTTTTAACTATAGACTCTTGAAGTGCGTCCATGCTCAAGTGGGCTACCAACCACACACTGCCCATGGAGGGAAACACACTGCACGCTGGCAGCCACACCACAGATCACAGAGCACTCAGCCCTCCTGGACACCTCACCCCCGTGTTTCCTGTCAGAAACAGCTCAAAAACATTTGGCTGGAGGGCATTTCACTCCTGACATTCAAGTCATGATTTTTTTTATAGCCAAAAAGATATTGTGAAAGGTCTACCAGGCAGATTTTAAGTCTGCTCCTAAGCCCAATCAAGTTAATAGAAAGACTTCTATCACTTTGTAACAAAAATTTAGGAATCTGTTCCAAAACCAAGATCCAACAAGTCTGCCAACACAGGGAGGTCTTGCTCAAATGTAACACTTCCCCCTACACAACCTGCATTCAGGTTTATGCCAGAACCATCTTACACGGGCACTCCTCTACTAGGCAAGCCATACAATTTGAAGCATACAGTTCACTTACAGGAATTCAGGTTAGAAATTAGACAATTAAAAAAGGACTGGGGCTTTACAAAGTACATGTGAAGGTATTCAACATCCACTGAGTTAGAATGGAAATTCATTATTCTATTCTCTTGAGCCCCTTGAAAGATTCCAGCTTCTCTAAGTATGTATTCACCATCTTCAGTGGTTATCACTAGTGTTAATGTACAGATGCACAATCCAAATGCCCCAAGTGAGGCATGGAGATAATCATATTTCCCCTTACCATAACCACACAGGCTCAGGTAAATTGGCCCTGGTACAAATCTACTTATCACCTCCAGTTACTGATGAGCATTATCTATAGATACCTTTTATATTTCTAGATACCTTTTAGGAAAGAGGAGACACAGACAACCCTAAGCCTGTCCCCACACTTGTACCCTGTTATATTCAGGGCAGGCTGGTTCATAGGAAGCTGAGTTAACAAGCCAAATTACTTCAAGGTTGCTACTGAAACGGCAGGGAAACAGTGAGGCTTCAGTAATCACAGATTAACAGGGGGACTGGAGAGCAGGAACCTCTCCCCTTTTTGTCCCTTCAGCCATCACAACTCAACTAGCTCCCAGTCACCTGGGAAGACATTTCTTTGCTTGCCAAGCCTTGCTTGTTCCTCCAATGAAGAACAAAATCACACAGGCTTCCTTTGCTGATAGCCCAACTAACACTTCATGATTAACTTGGAAGGATCCCCATGGTCAGTCTAAGTCAGCTCTTGCCATCTAAGTCAAAGCAACTGCAGCAGTTCTGTGACTAGAGCGCCTGCTCTTCAAGTTACTTGTCAGTCCCTCCTCACCACCGCAAAGTCTTTCCCCAATTTGGAGCACCCAGTGACACAAGGTTGCTGCTGCTGGTGTGCTCAAGGTTGTGCAATCCCTGCTCTTCCAGCTTTCCTCCTCTGCTTCCACCCCAGGTTTCTCATTGTGCAAGTCTGCCAAAGCTACTGAAAAACACATCGGGCAGAGCCTGTCAGCTGTGAAAGCCTGCAGTGGCATTTAAGTCCACAAACAGCACGCAGAAGGACAAACCAGTATGTGAAGGGGCAAGCAAGAAGACAGCTAAACACTGAGCTCTTGGCAAGTCTCTAGCTACAGCACGAAGCAGCCAAAAGGTCAGGGAGCAAGTCAAAGGCAGCATCTGGAAGAGCAAGGGGGTTTTCTTATTCCCACATGTCAAGCCCAGCCAAAGGGCTACGCTGCCTCCGAGTATGACACAAAAACAACCCCCCAAATGCTGTTTATGGCTGCAAACTAGACAAAGAAAGCATCACAAGGACAACTTAATACACGCAAGTGAGCAGCAAATGTTTCAGCTTTTATTGATATCAGTTGCAAAAGAGTGATCAGAGCTGTGTCCAAGCATGATCTCAGGAGATGAACTCGCAAAGCATAAAAATATTCTGGCACAACCCCTCGTTCTCAAAGGCTGGTGACAACAAGGCATCTGAGCATGGATGTCACCATTCCTACAGTCAGTTACTGGTAATGGAATTAGGATGCAGACTCTTTTAGGAAATCAAGGATTTGGTTATGCTGTTATTCACAGCAATCCAGGTTCTGCACATTTTCTGTAAAATTGACCAAAAGGATTGAGATGTTACAAGTTGTATTAGCTCCACATGCTGTCAGACAATGAAGAGACACTAGCTGGAGAGCAGCAGCCTCCTGCCAAACTCTGCAATTAAGTATTCTTTTACTGCGCTTAATTCCAAGTGCTCCTTAGTAGAAAGCCTGAGGACGAGTAAATATGGAACATCCTTTAATCAAAATGGGAAAAACAGCCTCATGAGTGAGAGGCAAAACATTTCAAGTGAAACACATGGGTTCTGCAAGAAACATTTGTGGTTGCTGAAGAGTGGGAGAAGGGAAGAAAGGTGCCTCTGCTGCCTGCGTGATATCAATCATTCATCTCTTGCTCATAGACAATCCAGCCCCCAGCATCTCCACTCTGGGAACAGGGGCTGACTGTTAAAGAGCAAACTCAATTGCTCTCCCAAAATATATCCACTCAGAGCAGCAAGAAATGCTTTTTGACCGTTCTGTAGAAGCCAGCGTGGAAACAAAGGAATAGTTCACCCATTTCAATCTCCAAAGTTGCATTTGAAGGCTTAAATTAGCTCACATCTGATTATCCAACGCCAGCAGACTTTTTTGACATATTTATTATAACAGCATTTCATATGAAATGACTTCCTTCTGGATTGTTAATTGAAACGTAATGTTTCCTTTCCAGCTGAAAGGAGTTCAACTATCAGCAACATTTGGTATTCGAAGCGACCCTTTGAAGCAGACACATCCCATGCCTGGAAACGCATTTTCCACAAGGACGAGCTGATGAAATAGACATTTACCCAGCACCTGCCCACACTCCAAGTCTGAATTGCTGCATCCCTTTGACATCCACTCCATGAGGCTCGCACAAAGAGCACAACTCCAACAGCATACATATGTCCATATGCACTCCATATATATTTCTATACACACACAACCCTCTTGCCAGGGAGTACCTATTCCTCAAGGTGGTACCCAAGAAGCTCTTCAATGCCAAGACTGATGATTTGAAGCAGGTCACTGACATGTGGCAGCCACCGAGAGCTGGGTGGCTTTGGTAGCCAAAAGGCTCACGCTGCTGTTGGGCTTACAGGCACAGCAGGCTGCCGGCTCAGAGACAAGGCACTGGTTTCCTGTTGAGCTCCAAGCTGCAGCTCTCCCTTGCCTCGTGCCCACCATCTTAAGGATGTTACTGCAGTGCATAGATCAAGAAAAGGAACATACACCACTTAATAGCATTCACATAGCCTCACTTAGGTTCTCCTGGTTATTGTACAAAGCCTTTAAAGCACCCAAAATGCAGAGCCCAAATGCACTTGGCTCATGTACCACAGCGGCCTTCTGTCCAACTGCTCAGGGGATTCAAGGAGATCTGAAGTCAGGAATCTTTATCAATGAATTTGCCTTCTGCAATCTCCCAATATCAAAACATACAGGCCACTTTTTCTCCCCTTTTCCCGCCTCGGTAAAGTGGTATAAAACAAGTTACTTCCTTGTACCTAGCAGAGAATTTAGAGAACACGGAACAAGCTCATTCTACTTGGCTCTCACCTGTGAGGTCAGCTTCTCTGGTTCACTCTACTTAGAGCAAAAGCAAAGCAGCATTTTGTATTCTAGAAATTTTTGTGTAGGCCCTACAAGGGGAAACAAGGGCCTTAACTGAGAGAAACCCTTTCACAGAGCAATAGCCACAACAGCAGAGGAGGAACATTTCCAAGGTAGCAGCTCCTAGGTGTGCAAAGGGGACACAAGCTGTGCTATTAATCCAGTTCAGTACGTGCTGCACCTCCTCTGGGGAAGGCAAAGTATCCTGAGAACACACGTTTCCCTGCTCTCCGGGGCAGGGCTCTCCTCTACAGCACACAATAATGAAAGGGATCAAAAGGCAATATCTACCTTTCCTTTTAGCTCATCTTTTAAGAGAAGTCTGTTTTACAGAAGTAATGAGCTGCAGAGCAGAATCTCAGCTTGCTCAAGGGTAAGGAGGTTGTCACCTTCCTTTAAAGAGCTTGACTATTTCTGGTTAATTAAGTTACTGCAACAGAGAAGCCTTTTCTTCCCTAGCTCACCAGAAAGGAGCCCACCTCGCTGCAGGGAGATTGTTCCTCTGCAGCATTTCTGTCCTCATCTTTTCTTCTCTCCCCATTTCACAGGCTACAATTTTACAAACCTGCACCTGCAGCCTTAGACAAGGATCTCTTTAAACCTAAACCCTATTATCAGATCTGGTCTTTCTTTAGCTGCTGAATGAAATGGAAAAGAAAAAACCTCACAGCAACGGCTTCTCTATTGCCAACCTGAAGATTTTGCTCAGCGTTAGAGGGCAGACCTTCGAAACAACTGCCTATTTTAACTAAGCTCTGACCCTGCACAGTGACAAGAAACACCTATCAAGGCAGATCTTTGTCACGTCTGCAGCTTTCACAGCAAGTTCCAGCATTACGTAGATGTTTGTCACACACATACAGGCTGTAGCCTCCACAGTGACTGAAAGCAGCTCAATTTGCAGTATGGCATTGGAGCCATTGAGTTAAGGACAGTAGAAGTAATGGACTTCGTAGAGATGGAACTGATAGCAGACAATTTGCAACTTAAACTCTAAGTTGAAAACAAATCCCAGTTCAAGTTCCAAGTTCTGTATTTTGTTACCCAGTCCATTACCCACAAAGAAGCTGGTATTTCTGAGCAACTGCATTACTCACTATAAAGCTCACAGTTATTCTGCCTTATCATTTGAGTTCCCTTTTCTACATGAGTTCTAGAAAGTCTTTAACTTCACATTTCTGCCTTCATGACTCCTAAGGCCTTTATCCCATAGAAAGGATGAGCTACCTTCAGCACGGCGGCGCTGTAGAAGTTAAGATGACATTACAAAATCATTCCTTTGACCTTGCATTTAAAGAATGCATTTGCAATGACCTTACATTTAAAAAATGCCTTTTCTAGGGATCATGTTTGACAAATGCCTCCATGAAACATGAGAAAACTAAAACTAACTCAGTTGCTATTTGAGACTAGGACTTTGTAGCATGAGAGCATCATCTAGCAACCTACAGCAGCAAGCCTAGCAGAAAGTTTCAAGCAAGGTAGTAAAATATGAAGCAACACTTCAAGTCTGCTTTGTGTGTAGATATATATATATATAAAGAATTATGGGAGTAAATAACTTAGTATTTTCACTCATAATATACTGGCAGTTATATTTGATCAAAAGTCAAAATGTTGAAGGCATTCCAGCTCCTTCAAATTAGATGCAGGTGATTCAGGTTTTTCCAACACATATGGTGAACAGGGCAGCCAAAATCCCAGCCAGGCTCTGGAAGCCCTCTATATACACAGCATTAGGCTTTCTGCAGCACAGAGGAAATGCAGGAGGGCAGCTACGGTGACTTCATTTCACAGGGTGATTTAAGATATTACCAAACAGATAAGTTTGGAGAAAAGAAGGCATGCCAGCCTTTCATGTCTTTGCAAGTTGAGGCAGATGTGCACGTGCTATGTATCTGGACAGCCTCTGCTTTCAGTGCTAGTCCCATCTCTACTTCAAAAGGAGGAAGTTAGACAAAAATGAGGTGAGGAATGGACCCTTCTAAGCACACGCAGTCCCAGGCAACCCAAGACCAAAGGACAAAACCCCTCGTGTCCAACACCACTAAGACACTGAAGCCTGCAACATGTTCAACAGACAGAAGTGGAAAGCACAAGCACTTGCACACCTCAAGCCCTACAAGCCCTTGGAGACCTTTGTAAGTTGACTAGTCCCAGCACTGGGACCTATTTTCTGTATTTCCATCGCTAATGTTACTTCGAACAGAAAGAACTATCTTTGGATCCCCCGAAACTGCTGGAGAAAGAGCAACGTAAATGTTAAAGCCCTTTCTCTTCCCTTTAAGTTCTCTCTTTCTCCTCTTACTCCACAACCTTTCTGTGAACTTCACCTCTGACTCGCTGTCTTCCACTCCAAACTGGCAAGTTGACATTCCCTGTGACAACACCATGAGCATGATCAAAACCCTTTTCCAGCCCTTCCCTAGGCAGGGCTTTATTTGCTGGCTCTTCTTTGATCCAGCTCCACCACCCAGCTTCTGCTGCACCGATGCCCTTGTAGGTGATCCAAGCACAACACGGGCACAGCTGGGAGCACGCAGCTCAACAGGGACGCACCTGCTTCCATGCAGGAACAGCAGGAACATGTCAAGGGCTGGGGGGGAAGCATCCCCTTTCCCTTTGGGCAGGCTGAGATCAGGCATTTGAGCTAGATGGAAGAGCAGAACAGAACTAGAAGCCCAAACTCAACTGCTAATTACCGATTATTACTTTTTCCAAGACAAGTCCATCATATAAGGAAGGATAAGAGCTTCAAGAGATCTATTTGTGGCAAGTAGATCAAGAAACCTCATGGTAAACCTGACAGGAATACCAGGAAGGGGCTTTTAGGGCCCACACAACTAAGTACTTTCTATACAAAGACAAGACAGTCTGAAGAGCACCTGGCAGCCAGCGATGGTAATTCCAGTGACACTAATTCCAGAAGGTGACAGAGGAACAGAAAAGAAAGGCCAAATGGTCATAAAGCAGTTGTCCTACAGTCCTAGGCAAGCACACCTCTACAGCAGAAGGCCAAACTTGCATCACATTGTCAACGAGCAACAAGATTAACCAGGAAGCAGACATTTTTCATGTTTATCACTGAGCTGATATATAGTAATAAATCTTTATCTGATTTACTGCCAAACCCAGGTACAAGCTCAGTTATGCAGAACAGCTTCCAATATGATGAATAGTGTAATTTTAGGATTGTTCCAGGGAAATTATTTTCATATCCCCACCTGACCCAACTGCTACTCAACCTGGCATTTCATGCTCCATATTTCTCAGTACTCCCTCAAGCCCAGTTGGAATGGCCTGGCTTTTCCAAAATACTTGCATCCCCGTGTCTTCAAAGCGGCTAGAGAGATTGTAACATGGTTCTTCATGCTGTAAATTCAAAACCAAGAAGTGCAGTACTCCAAAAATAAAAGAAATGGAAGTGATAAACTCCTAGTTACATCCAGTTACATGAATCCATGTTTTCTGGTAAAATATTATATTGCTAAGTTGTCCAAATCCTTCATACCTAAGAAAAACTCCATGAAAGTTAACATGAAGTCTAACACCCAACGTAGATTCTTCTCCTATTTATGTCAAATGAAACCTGGATCCTTTTGCTTGATGTCACTGTAAGCGAAAAGCTAATGCACTGTTAGGATGAGGATTAGTTGCACTTCAAGTTAACTTCTGGCAAGTTTCTTAATTCTGTTACTGCTACTTAGTCAAAAACAGTTTCTATAGCCAAGTTCAAGCACACCAAAGTGCAGCATCTTCTAGGAGGAGTTTTACTTTACCTAGAACATAATGCACTTCCCAGCTCCATATACACACCTAACATTTTTGACTTTGCCCAAAAGTTTTTCCTTTTCTTCTTTTTTTCCTAAAGGAATAGTTGCTCTTCCATAGGTTACCTAATTATGGAGAGGATGTGACCCTCATAGGAACTCTAAGAATCAAATATAATGGAGAGAGAACACCCACTGAAGGGACAAGAAACACACATGGTAACAGAATGAGGTTGGCAATCCAGGTAACACAACTTCTCATCTCTGCTCAAAATAACCTGAAAGGAAGACACAATGACCACAGCTTTCTTACCACACTGCCATTAACAACGTCAACGCACAAAGCAAAATATTGACAAACTCTTTCCAACTCATGATACAGAACAGGCATCATCAAGTTCTTTTCTGGGTGTGCTTTTTCCAAATGAGTTTAGCCAGAAGTTGCACAGAGCAACACTGAAAACTCAAGCTCTGCAAATAATTGGCCAGCACTTGGAGGTCATTTCTTGTCAGGCTCAAAACTTCAAATGGGTTTTAGTCTAAACAGCAATAGCTCAGGACAAAACATCTTAGAAAACACCCCATATGTCAAAAACACTAACGTGGTGCTTTACTCCATCCGCTCCTCACAGGTCAAAAGCAAGATTTAAATTTCTCACCAAGAGGATTGTATGACAGGCAAATCAGCTGAGGCATTTACATCTTTTAATGGTCATTTTTTATTCTAGTAACTACATCTGGCTCTCTGCAGGAAGGACAAAAACAAGCTCCTCTTACATCCATTCTGCATTTGGTTGTCACAACGTCCCACAAGAATTCCTTATACTTGCATCATACATAAACCATTTCAGATGAACAGCCTCTCTATTTTAGCTGCAGAAAGCTAGAGCAAAATTAGCATAACTATGCAAAAAAGCACAAATTATCCAAATGATCCTCAAATCTTTTTCTCAGAATACCCTTATAGTGTAATATGACCCAATCACTCATAACATACATGGCAAATCGTATTCAACTAAATATCCTTGGTTTCTACAGCCAGATTCACTCGAGCCTTGTGCTTGCCTGTGTCTGCTGGTTGAGATAAACAGTAGGATACACTCTCTGCTTCCCACCTGACGCTTCCCTTGGGAGTATCTGCTTGCACACTGTTCACACCGGACATCTTTGCTACAAATGCCTTGGAGAGAAAGCTGAGCCACTGGCCATAGAGACACGTTGGTGCCAGTGCATGATGCAGAACATGACTGCTAGCAGGAAGCCAACGCATTGACCAAGGGCCAGCCTGGACTAAAGAAAGCTCTGAACCCCATGCAATTATTTACTTTCCACCATGGAGATCTTTTTCAGCTCTGCAGATTAATAGAATAAGTTATTAAGGTGTATGGGCAAGAAGAATTAATTATCTTTTAAAACACACTTTAGCAGTTATTTCACAATGAACAACAGCTCCAGTGTAGGCTTGAAGTATCTAATTTTTCCTGCCAGGTACTTGCCATATTACAGACCTTTCTGAGCAACATCTGCAGACCCTCAGTGTATAGAGGCACGTGCCATCCCACTCAGCTGCCTCACCGAGTATCACGGTTATTCCGCAAAGACCTACAGGACTAAACAAGCAGAAGGCAGAACAGCACCAAACTTCCATCCTATCCTATTTGCAGGTGTTGGCATAAAGACCATGTTTCCCCCTCAGTCCAGCACAATTTCCCTGGATTTAACTCTATTTAGCTCTGTACATGTGACAGGTAATAGCTGTATTGCCAGCTCAAACAGCCCAAGGGCAAGCTACCCACCTGCTGCCCTGCTGTCATTCTGGAACACAACTTCATCATCAGTACAGCCTAATGATCCTCTCCCTGCAAATACTCATGGGCACATTCTAATTTTTTAAACCTACTGATTCTTATAGCTGTCCTCTTGATTTAAAATAAGGTAGAGCACTGTCCAGAACAAAAAATGGCCTAGTGCTTTCTTATATAAGGTAAAAGAAAGCAAAGCTGCTGTGATTCTCTTCAAAGTGACTAAACACTGCACAGTGCTCTCACCTTCCTGCACAGGCCAATTAAGTGGTCTAGATATATGAATTGCCACAGGTATTTGCAATCCCTAGCACTAAAACACTTTTTATAAATCATAAAATCTACAGATAATCACATATATGGTGGTTCACAAGACAAAAATGACACTCTATAGGCCAATATGTGCATTAAATTTAGTTAGATATCAAATGGTCAAATGATCAATGATATCCCCCAAGCTCTTGGGTATTACGGCACATTGTTGTCCAGTTCATGTCTTGGACCTGGATGTCTACAGGATTTCTGTACATCTAATCCCCTATTTCACACCGAGTTGGCCAGCTCATCTGCTCAGTGAGCCTTCAGCAACTTCCCAGAGAAAGCAATACACTTCCCACAGCCCTTCTGCCAAATCCCCCGTTCAATTCCTGAGGAGGTTTTTCAGCCCCACTACCTAAATTACAGAAGTTCCTGTTTCCAAGTCTCTCAAGAGCTCTGTAAAATGTTAATAGACCAGTTAAGAGGAAGAAATTACAGGACGGTGTCACCATTAGCACAGTACTTACTTTTTTCCAGCTTATTAGTCTCAAAACCCTGCAAATGACAGACCGGCCAAGAAACACACAAAGAACAAGAGCTTCTTTCGGGGCACCCGCAGTCACTATGTCTCCGATTCAAACCATTTGCTCAAATGAGTTTTTACAAGCAGTGAGTTGAGGTAGCCAAGACTCCTTACTTTTAAGCATAGTCTAACTTAGAAGCCTAAAGTGGTCCACTTGTGTGGGATTTTTGTATTTTTTTTTAAAAAAAAAACACTTCACACTAACACAAAAATATGGAGACACTCCTGTCAGCAATTTACTTCCAACTGGAAAGAGAATTTTTGTCATCCTGGGTAGCACAGTGGTGGCCCCACCACTAGTCTTCACTTGATGATTTTCACATTTCATGCTATTCCACACATCTGCAGTTGTTCCACCCAATGTCAGAAGCTCATATTCCTTCCTTGTGTCATTACTACTGCTGCTTTTGGCCACCCTCAACATCCTTGATTCCTGTCATCCAAAAGTACGAGCTCCAACAGCTGTTAATAAAAACTGTTCTGTGCCAATGGGCCAGGAAAGGTTTCCGTGAAAGATGGCCAGCCTGCCAACAAGATATGGAAGCCAACTCAACATCATAGCTGGAAAAGGCTAATTCCACTCCCAAGGTTAGGCTTAAAACTGATTGTATAAGGTAAATTGTATAAGGTGAATACAAACCACATGCCAGAGCAGAGGTTTTTTTATCCAGGTTAGGGACTATAAGAGTTATAAGGCTCTGAACCAACAAGGCAGCTGGTGTATTTGACGTAGACCTCTGTCTTGAAGAGAACCTAGCAGAGGAAACTGAAGGGCCTCCTAATCTATCCTACATAGAATAGGTTGTCATATAGTTTCTCACATTTCAGAAAAAAATAGGGAAAGGAGAGAATACCAGGTTAAGGATAAGAAACATTCCTACAGGTGACCAATTAAATGATGGCATTCAGCAAGTTACCAAACTTGCGCCCTGCCTCCTCCTCTCGCCTGTGCTACATGACTGGTGGCTCATCCCAAAGCCCAGAGCACAACGCTGCCCTTGTGACAGGGATGAACAAGGCTGTTTTCAATGCAGAAGCCCAAGGAGCCTCCTGCCAGAAGATAATAATGAGATCTAAGAGAGAGCTAAATAACAGGTGACAGCTTTGAATGAACTCCAGCCCAAAATGCAGAGAAACCAACAAGCCATCTGCAAAATAATTAGCTCCTCATGCTTCTCTTCCACGTCTATCATCACAACCTAATTGCTCTGTCCACAATTTCCCAGTCCAAGAAGAAAAAGACATTCCCTGATCACATAGCCCCTCACAGGTATTTTCTCTGAGCCTCAGAAAAATTATTTCAAGCACTGCAAACAAACCCCAGGGCAGCCATGAGCAGCACTGAGCAGCTCATGACTCCTGCTCCTTCCCCAGTGCCGCAGCCGCACAGCCTTCCCTTTGGGATTGCAGAGGCCTGGGCTCATTCTGCATTCAGGAGAATAGTGCAGCATGGAAATGAATTTCTTGAGTGTGATTCCCACCAGGTATTATACAATACATGATCACTACTTGCTCGGCACTCAAGGAATGCAATACTGCCAAATCATAAATACAGTAACAGCAAGTAAAACATCCTTCTGTTAAGCAGCAATTAGCTGTTATTCCCTATGAAAACAGGGCAAGCTCAGACTCACGTTTCACAGCCTTCCTGCTCATGCTGGGAGATGAAGATCTCCGAAGAAGTGTCCCAGGAGCGACGCCATCGAGTAAGGTGCAAATATCGGAGGGGAATCTCAGCATTTTGGGTTTTCCTTTCAGCAAAGGTCCGCCCTGCCGCCGTGCTGCTGTTCCACACTTTCCCAGTGGGCAAGGGAAGGTATCTGAGGCCACGTGAGCCTTCATTTTAAGGCACTGCAGCACAAAAGCTTAATCTCGTTAGGCAATAAATAGTCTCAACAGCGACAGGGCCATGTGGTAGGCACTCAACTACCTGCTGGAGTCTTTCCCTGGTGTCAGCGAGAGCCCTGAGAGCTGACAGTGAGCTCAGGCTGAGGACAGGAACACAGGAGGCACATGTGGGAATTCAACACATGAAATAGTCAAGGACTCAACTGACAGCTGGAAGATGCTCCAAGGGCTGTGGTCAAGGAGCTGTGTCAGGTTCCCCAGCTTATGTAGCTGTCAGCACATCTGCCCACTGCTCCTTCCCAGAACCTTCCTGCTCCCCTGCTATCTTGCAGAACATTTTAGGAAGTAACCAAGTTGGACAGTTCTGTACCAAGTCCCACGGATTAGAACAACCAGCATTATGAACCACTGGTTCTTAAGCCTACTGCTATCAGCCCAAATATCAATTGAAAGATGGAATTTCAGTAGATTTCATTACTAATCCTAATGGTGGCACCCAGTAAGTTCAGTATAATTATTGAAACCGTTAGAAATGCCCTTACTTAAAGCCAGACTTGCTGACTTATAGAACTGAAGTTTAGAAAGTCCCATCAAGCCCAACACTCAATTTTTTGTGGGTTTTATTCTCATGTGGCCACATCATTTACATGGCCATGGTTAAGGCCTATCCTGCCTTGCATTCCACAGCACACATGCTGAACAGGCAGGCCAGGCAAGGGCCTCATGAGCCACCCAACCTGCCTTCTGCCCCCTAAAGCAGCTGTGCTCTCCCCTGAGGTTGACCCACCTGAGAAATTCCTGTACCAAGACTACAGCTGCTCTCACTAGATCCACTGAATGGAGGCAGACCTGATCTCACATAGCAGCAGCTAACTACAACATTGCAGAGTAGTTTAGACAACAGCCATGACACAAAGCAGGTTATAAGGATCATAATAACATCCACTCAAAAGCATCTATTGTTTTAGTTACCAACACATTTAGGTATATTCTCACTATGCAGAATTACTGCTTATAGCTGCTGCCTCTCAGCTTCTTGCTGCTCACACAGTTGTGTCCCCCAGGAGAAACCTGAGCTGGCTGGCAGACCAATGCAGACCCGTTTATACAAACCCTGTGCTTCATTTATCCTCTAGCACTCAGTTCTGGAGGATCAAGTTAAGGGACTCCACAGCACGTGCTGTGGACCCCTGGGAGGGGAAGCAATTTCAGCTACTGTTCAAGTTGATGTGACAGTTAATGACTTTCTCCATCTCCTAAAATTCAACCATTACTCAATATATTAAGTCTTAACTGCTTTGTTTTATAGGTATCTGATTCGCACTCTTGGCTCAGTGTAAGAATACAAACCATCCAACTGAGAAGTAGGGGTTTTCTGGACATTTTAAACATTTCTAGATATTGAGGTTATTTTTAGAAATTCATTTCCACAGAGAGTCACCCCTAAGATTTCAGCTCAGCATATGGTACAGTTTCTCACCATATTTTACATGGCAGCAAATGAGACTGAAGAGCAGGCCATCCTACTGATTAAGACTGCCAACAACTGTAATGACATCTGTGGCACACAGCCTGTTTGCTGAGCATCCTATGTGGCATATCCTAGGAGATTCTTATTTACTTCTGCTAAACAGAGCTTGAAGCTTTAAGGGCAAAAAAAGAATTCAGGCCTGTAAAACAATGCCCTTCACTATGCTTCAGTTTCACGACGTGGCATGTTTGCTCTTTCTCCAGACAAGTCCTCTAACATTTCCCCCTCCGTTAACTTGCTGCCTCTTACAAGAAATGGAGGACAATAAAGAAATCCATGGAAACAGCTGCGTAAATATTTTAACTGCCAGAGATGAAGTTTCTTTGCAGCGTCTGGAGTTTTTTGTTGTGTTTTGCTGAACCCCTCTGCAGCAGATAACCACGGAGACTTCCTTGCATGAGACACACAATCTGGATCTCATCCCCACATGAGGTAAAAACCCAACTCAAATTCACCACAAAGACATAAATGCAAAAAACAAGGCACAAGCAGCTTCAATAAAGTGTCCAGGGGTTCCTGCTCATACAGCAAACGGGCTGTTTGTTCTGCTTTCTTGAGGGCAACCAAAATCCTGGGCTAAGGAGCTCTCTTGCAAGCCGACACAGCCAGTTTTGCCTTCCTCTATCATCATCATCTCACAATGAACAACACTGAGCCCACAAATTACACAGCATGCTTTCCAAAACAACGCTTACATAATTAGGCAATAATATCAGTCAAAACATTTTCCAGAAGCCTTGTGTGTCCCCTAGACTCATCTGCATTCACATACTTGTCTGAGCACTGTGAGTTTCCAGTTTCCAACAGGGAGCTTTAGGAAGGTGTTTTATGCAGTTCTGTGCTAGACACTCTATTATTCCCTAGTCTCAGCTCAAGTAGGTCAGGTGAATATGATTAACACTGCATTACAGTAATAAGCTAAGTTAAACTAGTCAGATCTAAACATACCCTACAACCATTGTAAGTGCTTAGTCATAAATAATGATTTTTCACCTCTACACCCCACTAGTGTTCACTGTCAGGTCAAGATGTTCAGGGAAAGAATCCCTACTTAAGTAACCTCCAGCATGCCAACCACCACCAGAAAAGATCTCCTCAGCTTCTGTATTCATGCAACCAGCTCAGCAGACTGCTTTTCTGAAGGCTCTTTCCCTCGGCTGTGCCCACTCATCCCAACAGCATCACATAGAAATGAGGTGGCTGTCTTGAAAGCCACCTCCACCCCTAGTCACATCTTGCTTCTAACAGAGGATGTGGTAGCTGGGGAAGGTGCAAAGAACAGCAAGACTACTCAGGGAAAAGCCAAAATGTTCCTGTTGAGCCCTCGGTCTAGTCATACTGTGAAGGCTGAATCCCTCCCTGATAGCAGAACACTCTAGCTGCCTGTGAAACAGGGAAAAAGCTCCAGCAATATCCTGCAGCCAACGTATTTTGGCACAGAGCACACAAATGCTGCAAAAAGCATGTTTGCTTCTCAATTAGCAAGATCTGCAGGGAGCTTGTCCTCTTTTCAGGGCCTGTCTGCCTCGCAGACTTCACAAGGAATATGCTCTTTTCCTCTGTTTTACCTTTCACTCAACACTTGTGGTGGCTGTTCCATTTGGCAGGCCAAAAATATTGGCCCACTTACATTAAGCTGCTGTAAAAACACAGGCAAAGGAGGGATAAAAAGACAGGAATAAAACAAATCTCTAGAATCAACAGACATGGAAGATATTCAGTCATCCTCACAAAGGGGCTACTATCCATAATTGCAATTATACATAGCAGCATCAGACTCAATAAGGCCATTAAAGGTGTTTTGTAAGAAGAAAAAAATACATAAAGATAACCAAGGAATTCAATTTGTGGGGCTAAAGTTGCATTGAGCCTCAGAGTCAACAACTTGTGATGCCTAAAAACTACCCAACTACCCTGCTCCTTCAAGGCCTTCAGCTTGCTTAAGTACCACATTTGGGCTAGGAAAATCCCTTACCATGTGAGCTGAGACTGGCAGACAAGAAAATGAATGTGAACGGCTGCAAGTCACAGATCAGAGCTGTAACTGACCCAGCAGGTAGTTTTCAGTCTCAGAGGAATCACCTTATTTTGTAGTTTTGCCAATGACTTAAAGAAAAAACAGCATCAAAATTGAAAAACAATGTACAGGTGACAGCAGCAGTGGGGAAGTGGTTAGATGCATAGAGAAGGGTGAGGCTGGGTCCTCATCCGGGCTCTCCAGTTCAGCCACTGCACAGGTTGAGACCTGGTAACGATATCCTGGAGCACACCATGAGTATCCTTCTGCAGGAGGGACCTGGATGTCTGTGCAAGCCAAGAATCACATCACCAGCAGCTCCATGGGAAAACTGGGAAGTAAATTGAGGTATCAAGGTCATGTCATTGAGTAGACCTCAACTAAATCATTGACCTCAGTGTTGGTGCTCACAAGTCCACGAGCATGTTGGAAAATGGAATGGTTTCAAGATGGTTGGGATAAATGAACAACTGGAAGCCATAAGAAACTGGGTCTATTGGCTTTATGAAGAGGAAAAGAATGAGGCAGTAACTGCAGAGAGAAGAGACATCTGGGTGGCCAAGACTGGAAAGACTTAGTGGAACTCAGAGTTAACAGAGCAGGAGCTAAGGGCTGTCACATTCAACAAGCAAAACACATACTGAGAAGCTCATGATAACTACACAAGGAACAACAGCTCATGATGACAGCAAGGAAAGGCTGTCAACCCACTTTCCACGGGCCTCGCTTGAATACTTCCCTGCAAATGAGCAGACCAGTCTCTTCAGCAGTCCCCAAGCAAAGCTCGTGGACATTTACTGTGCAACTGCAAGCTACCAACACTCATCTTTGAGACACCTGGTATTTTCATGACCTTCTGGTGCACCACACAAAGAAAGCTGCTTGTTCTGCAGTTCAAAAAGCAACAATATCTTCCCTTAAATACAACTAAGAAGTCTAACAAGTTTAAAATCCTTGCATTTCTTGAACATCTTAATAAAACAGGACAATTAGCAATGTTTGCCATCTTCCTCATAGAACATGGGAGTCATCTGGAAATTCAGTCTTCCTTGTCCTTTCAAATATCTGTCACTCCCAAGAGAGAAACTGGAACTAATACAAGTTCTATTAAAAGCTCCATGTACCTGTCCAACCTGAGCTCCTCCCTGATGCACAAGGCCAGCCAAGCCAACACACAGAATATTTCCCTTCCCCTCGGTCAATTCTGTTTTCTTTTCTGAAGCAAAGGCACAATTCCTTCTCTGCCTACGGAAAGGCTAGGATAGTTCATTTACCCACAGAAGAGTTTATATCAGTTGTTGAAGGTAGGAGGATGCAAATCACTTAACACTAACTCCCATGGATCAACTCCCACCTTTTTTTCTGGATTTATTTACAAGTTAGATATCAAATGAAGCAACAAGAGATGGAAATCCTCAAATCAGCCTGCGCTCTGCAGTTGGGCAGACAACTTGCAAGGGATTTCTGTTCCAGCTAGCTCTAAAGAGGCAGCGTTATCACAAGTGACTCATAGCATATAGAAGGACTCTGAGCTGAGTCCTCCTCACTATTTCCTTGGCATTTATTTACTACAGGGCTGTTTGTGTGTAGGCGCATTACATACTCCAATCTAGTGCAATTGAACTGCCATAAGAGGAGGATGGCAAAAAGTAAAAGCAGCAGCAGGACAAAGCAACAGGCAGGAGACAAATATGTTGGGACATCCTGCAAAAAGACAAAAGGGGTTCAAAGACCACTTGCAGTTTGTGAGTCACTATCATGTGCCATAAATGACTTCTGCAGCAAGAAAATCTGCAGAGTAACAAAATCTGAGTTTCATATAACTCTGTACACCCAGATGCTGCCTTCCATGGGTACTGGATGCTGATTTGAATGAGTAAAGAAGGCTTTGGGCCCTGTCTTGAAAAGTGTCAGTCCTTCAATCCTAATTTTAAGGGGTATCCTTTGTCAAAGTGCATGGGAAGTTCCCACTGCCTTATAGGTACAGAAAATACTCCTCAACAAAAGTTCCTCCTGCAGCCTTAGTATCTGCTGATCTAGTCAGAGTTCTTGCCTTCTCACAGCAACCACACTACTCAATACAGATGAAGAGAATTCAGATTCATGAGATGATTTCAGAAAAAAATGAAGTTAAACAATTTTGTTCCTTATTTCTACAGGACAAGGGGTAGCCTAGAGAGGGCCACACAGTTGAGTTGCAGTCATTTGTTGCATAACATGAAGATCTAAAATAACCACTTACTCTTCACCCCATGAAACTCACCAGTTGGCAACATATATCCACTTTAGAATGAAGAGAAAAAAGACTCTGTAAAAATCCAAAGGCAGAACCAAAATAACTACCTTAATGCAATTCACTCAGTAGCTTGAATCCAGTCAATTCCCTGATCCTTTGGTGATTACCATCCAAGTGCTTCTTGTGAAGTCTGTCCCATAGAGCCTGTTATTTCTGCACGCCCCCCATTTGTATAATACATTAAGAGAACCACCACAAATCCAAAGATGGGTATCAGCAGGCAGACTGCAGAAATCAAAGGGCTTTTTATTTGAGCCAACAAGTGGTCAGATGACTGTCTGTTCTGCTTGTACCCCCAAAACCAGTTAAAAAGGAGGCTGCTATGAAGTATTTAAACAGTGTTAGGAAAAAATAGTGCTTAGCTGATTGCTTAGAGCTGCCTCCCTCAGGCAGACAAGAACAGCCGCAACAGCTGCTGCCACTGCTTCCTGGTCTGCAGCAATTTTATCCTGTACATAACAGTTTTGTCACCGAAATGAAGAACTTAAAGCCACCTACCCTGTTTCCAGCCGCAGTGCCGTCCAGAGCCAGCAAAAGCTCCAAGCTGTCCCAGATGAGCAGTCCTATCTGGCACCAAGGGAGCTGAGCTTCTCCCACATCAACTCTGGGCTTACCCAGATCAATTTGGAAACTGCCGAGCTAAAACACACGCTCACTGCAGGGAGAAGTTTCTTTCACTCCTCCCTCTCTCAGCCAGTGAAGTCATCCGCGCACACACGGCCCCCAGGGACAGTGAGCGCCCCGCACGCTCGCCCAGCGCCCTCCAGAAACCCCGGCCGCCGCGCGGGGAGCAGCCTCCCAAGTTGGCTGCTGCCTGCACGCATTGGAACGCGGGAATCTCCGGGCCGAGGGGCTGGAGCAGCCTGCGCGCCAGCCCGCGGGCGCAGCCCCTCGTTTCAGGTTTCACCACAGCAGCTGGCAGCGCCAGGGCGCTCGCATCGCTGCTGCGCCACGGAGGAATCCGGCTCACTCCGTGAGGCACCTCTGGAAATCCAGCCACGCAGCATCCATGTCTGTGCCAGCAGACCCTCCATTAACTGTTTCACCACCCTGGCTGTGGCTGCAGCCCCTGCTCTCACGTTCCTTGCACTACAAGCCATGCTGTGCCCTGCAAGTGCCTAAGCTGCCATGCAGCACCTTGCCCATCGCACACAGGGCAGCTGGATGGTGCCCCTGGGCAAAGGGCTTCCTCCTGCTGCACCCACAGGCAACAGTGACCAACTGACACCAACACCCTCACCCTGGAGGACCCCCTGATTTTTGCCTGGCACGTCTCTGTTGTAGCACATACATTCTAAATAGATGACTCAAGGCCACTTTCTACAGCCTGCAATTTGCCCAATTGTCCATTTAACAGTCTGTCACTCTGCATGGGCTTCCAGGGGGTGTCTGGGGACACGCAGAGCACCACACGCCCCCCCCTCCCCGCAGGCCCAGCTCTGACTCAGCCACACAACAGAAACTGTAATGGGAAACATGACAGGGGCTGGAGCCATGAGTGGGTTTGGGAGCCGCTGTTCCCTCTCCCAATGACACCATTCTCTGTGTCCCGCTTTCAAGTGACTCAGGCTGTGCACGAGACTAAGCTGCTCTTGTCCCTGTATTCACAAAGGCCTGTGATGAACCGTCTCAGGCTTCCCTCTTGCCTTCCCATTCCAACAGGACTTCTCTTGGGAAACCCTCCTGCTCTGCACTCCTGTTGGACACAAGGTGACAGGGGCAGTTTGGCACTAGATCTCCCTCAGATTCTGCTGAGGGGCCTGAACTGACACTCACCTCTAACACTGGCCTTGCGCTGCAACACTCTGCCCTCATGTTAGAGCCCAAATGAAGGCTAACATTGAAGAAGCTCCCTTCATCTATCTCATTCCAAGACCATGAGCCAGAAGAGAGTTGTGTCACCTGCTAACCACAAGCTGAGCTCGTGGCCGTGGGAGGAAAGCCACTAGAGACAAAACAAGAAGGCTGAGCCAAGTCGTCCCCCAGCAGCTCTCCCCTAAATGGAGAGGAGAGCAAGACCCCCCAACCTGAGGAACTACATGCTGCACACCACGAAACGTCATCTTCTCCCAACAAGCATCCAAGTTCTAAGAGCAACTCCAACTCACCAAGACTAAGTCTGTTCATTTTGAGGGTACGCAGTCATCTGACAGCCGAAGAGAAAGGGAACACACATCAACTTCAGATGGGAAGTAAAGAACTCAACACACAGCCAGCAGGACGCTGTGCAGGCCTTCAGCCTGCTTGGCTGCCTAAGGCAGCCTCAATAGAATGACACACTAGGAAAAGCTTTTTTAATAGTCTGGGAAGCCATTCACCATCATCGAGCCAGCCTGCACAGAGGGGAGCCTCACTCTATGCATCACTAAAATCAACAGTCAAGTAAAACTTGGTTCAGGCACTTCTGTAACTGGCATCTCCACTGCTCTCTGCTTTGCCTCCATTCAAACAGCCATATGCACACACAAGAGCTCTTGTTTAAATCATAGGAAATTATTGTTCTCTTAACAGAGAGGTTACCCCAGGGAAATTTCCAACTCCCAGGGAGAAAGCAGAACAGCACGTGGCATTTCCTAAGAGTGGAGGGCAGCAGGAAACAAGCTGGAGGGCAGGCTGGAAGTGGTGCCTGCAGCCACAGGCACACGCAGACCTTCTGCTCAGGCAGCAGCCCAGCTCATTGAGGGAGCAGAAAGCTCCCGGCCCCACGAGCGCAATACAGGTGCTTTCTGGAGCAGAGCTCCAAAGCTGCTCCTCCTTCAAGGACTGCATATGAGTCTGGACATCAATCACAAAAATAAAAACCAATGTAGTCACATTTCCTTCCTTAATCACTTGGCTTATTGATGCCTTTTGCTACTATTGCTTCTCCCTGTGCATGTTAGGCTTTGTTAATTCCAATCTTGCCAATGCAGAGTTTGCAAGTGTTAAATGAATTCATATTTGGAGCTTAATGAGCTCATTTTTAAGATACTTGAAAACCTTCAGCTTGAGTTACCTATCCTAGATGAACATCCGCAGCCAGCTTCTCATTAGCTACACTAAGTAGAAGACAGTAGGAACCCATCTGTGAAGGGCAAGGGCTCCCTATGTCCAAACAACCACCGAGGCAGGTTAGCAGAGCCTGTTTTGGTGCTGGCAGCCACCTACAGTTCTCCATGCCAAGACATCTCCTATCCAGCTTCTCAGATCCAAGACCTGAACAGACCGAGAATTTAAGAGCCTCTGCATGGCATCAAGTCAATAGCGGACCTTGCTTCACTGGAAAAAGACAACGCACTTGATGCCAAATGTCTAATGGAATAAAGCAGAAACACTCACAGGAGCATTCAGCTAAGGGCCACACAATATCTTCATTTTCATCAGGCAGCTTGCTTAATCCTCAGTACATGTGTTATTAGGCAATTCTGAAGCTCAGGTGGGCTGCCTGGCCAAACCGGCTCCTTTGACAGACATGATCAATTAGAGAGGGCCCAGACCACGACTTAGCCCTGCCAGGAGCTGGTTCACACAGTGCAGAAATCCAGGCCCCGAGGATAAGCTAGCCAGCTCACAACACAGTCAGTCGGGCATCCTAGATAATGGGCTAGACAGGCATGGCCACGTTCTGAGTCTTGGAAGTCACTTAACCTTAAGCTCAACGGGCTTCTAAGGGAAATCCCATTTCCTTGGGGCCTGCAACACTTTGGGAACCTAAGGCTTCTCCAACTACCTTTTCCTCTGTAGCACCTCAGCACTGCTTCCCGAGTCCAGCCATTCTCACAGCTCTAAAGAGCTCAAAATCAGGGTAACAAGTTAGAAAACCCAAAGGCAACAAAACGTGAGACTCTACCACCACACTTCACCGAATTTTGGGGTAAAAAAATCACTCGTCTCCCCAGCAAGAAAAGGGCAAGTCACACTCAGAATTCATGCATGACACTTAAGTGACATTCCTTTTGAAAAGGCTCAAACCTCTAATGTTTCAGATATATGAATCTGTTCATATCAACAGACATACTCTCAGTGCTCTAAAGCACAGACCTAAGTGCTCAGAAATGGGGCCACAAGCTGATACATAAAAAACTGACATAAGTAAGAAGATGTTGTCTAGACATGCAGGTAGCTTCTAACAAGGACACATGATCCCTCAACTGTGATCAGAAATATGTGGCCAACTTGTGCATCTTTATAATCTTCTCCATATCTAGCCGAGGAACTAGACTTCACTACATCTTGTGGAATCCATGGTCATCCAGCCATTTCCACTTCCGCCTTTCCAAGCAAAATATTCCTCTCCAGGCTCTAGATGCTTTCTCCCTTTCCTGTCCTGCAAGTTTTCTAGTCCCTATGCTTGGCAACTGCACCTCTGGTATAATCCTGAGTGGTACTTCATGATCCATTAAATGCAACCTGCACATGTAGCTTTCAAGCCCACGTAAGTGGGATTCATGTAGGACTTGCATGTTCGTGTTAAACAAGTCAGATGACAAAACCTCAACACGCTGTTTACTGACAACATCCCCTCTGTCTGAGTTTTCAGAGCCATCTAATGTTTGCATTGGATGTCAAGAGCCTAAAGAGAATTTCTGTGCCCAAACAGTTTTTATCTTGTCTGCTACTTCTGAGCTCAGACTGTTGAGTCTAGAGTTGTACTAAAAACATCAGAAATAACAAATAAGGTGATACTGGATAGGCAGAAGAAAGCTTATTCACCTATGATGTGAGATAAATGATCCTTTTGAAGACATATTTCAGGTTATACCACTCATTCCTTCACAGAACTCCAGAGTAGTACCCACAGACCAGAGACTCAATAGAAACAGTGACAGCACTTGCAGAAGTGTAGAACCAGGAGGGGTAAAATCAGATGCACAAAGCTTGAAAACTAAAATTTGTGCTTAGGCTCTCCCATAACTACAAAGCTGAGTTCTTCTACAAGGCTGTTGCCAGCATCTTAGATTAGATCTGATATTAAGCAACTTGGCTTTCATTTCCTAAACATCTTCTTCTATTGCTCTAAGATTGATTGGGAACTAGCCTTACTATATAAACATACTATCCTTTCCCAGAGAAAAAGCCAATTGAATTAGGCCTTGCAGGACAGGCAGAAGGGTGACAGATCTTGAGATCTGAGGCAAGCACATGTCTTCTTACAAGGCATTTCAAGAGGCAGGAAGGTGGAACACAAGTTAAAGCTTTCCTAGGAAGCCATCACAAAAACCTGGAATTACTAACATAGGTTTCAGTTCCAAAGGACAAATTGAGGATCCTGTTTGCAAAACACATTGAAGTGCATAATAACAACACAAAGGCAGGCATGTCTGCAAAACCTGGAATCTGCATGAAAAGGCTTTTATGTCTGTCCCATAGAGAACACTTCATGAGGAATGTTTTTTTCCCCTTTACAGAGTTAACAGCTACATTTTAACACCTCCATTCTGCTATATCTTACATAAATCTACTTAATGGTCCATTTTACAGCTGCAGCAGCCTGAAGTTGGCCTTCCAACAGAAAGCCTTGGTACACAGTTGTTCTACAGTTCCTTTTAGAGGAACCACTATCAACCCAGCTCAACCATAATAAGGACTTGGCTCTAAAAATATCCTTCATAGAAGTTAAGAAAGCTCAAGCAGTACAAGTGTCCTATATGAGCAAGGCCTAATATGTTAGCCAGATAAGTTGTCCATTTATTTCTGTGCAGCTATGAAGCTAAATCAGGCTTCAAGCTCCAGCAGACAGGGCTTCTGCCTGGGCTCCTAACCCCAGCTCACCTCCCCAGTGTTGCCTTTTTTCCCTGGGAACACCTGAAGCAGAGGTTGCTCATTAGCAGCAGAGACAAGCTGTTTCCTTGCCAACAGCCCACGCAGCACCGACTAGTGCCAGGGAATGGTGAATTCAAAAACAGGGTGTTTTGGGTACAGATTCTAACTCACAGACTGCCGCTTAGCTCAAGCTCATTGCAGGAGTCTTCCCTTCACATTTATCACTCTCCACATCACAGATAGCTCCAGCTTGACCAAAAATCAAATCTGGGGTTGGTTCACAGCAATATCAAGGGAGAATTCCGCTGACATCTAGCTTCCTTAGTTCATTTAGCTTGTTCACAGAGAAAATGATAGTGCTAACAACAATTTTACTTAGAATTTGAAACTATTTGGTTTTTCCTTCAAGGCTAAAATCTTTGGAGTCCTGCCATGTTAGTTGTGCTTTTAATTAAAATATCCATCTAGCAAATATGTCCAAAATGTAAACTGCCAAGTTTCCCAAAAGATGATGACCAAAAATAACTATCTCTTCAGGAACAATTGCAGACTATCTGTGGCACCAAAACACTTTATATTTCCAGTGTTTCCAAAAAATCTAAGACATACGTAAGAGATGAGACCTCCAGCTGAAGTACAAGCATCTGGATTTCTCCTGACTACTCTTAAATTGTGCTTCTACATGCTACCTAACTTAATCCTGTAGTTATGTTCCTGCTAATCGGTGCTTAATTTCATCATCTCCCCTTGCCCTCCTACATACAAGCTCCGTGTAGTTCCACTTTCAGACACAACACACAGGCCAAAAAGCAAGGAAAGGAAAATATTAAGCCATGAGACCTTCAAATAACCTCCTGCAGGCCCAGTTGAATTCTTAAGCAATATAGAAGACATTTTCTTGGATCTCAAGAGGAAACAGACCAATTGATAGCACCAGTAAACAGGTTGAAGGGAAAGACAGACCTGAGACAGACCTCTGTTTCTTACTCCTTTCACCTTACCCATGGGTATGTGGCAAGAACCTACTACACAATAGTTCACTACCCAGAGCATGAAAAACATGCCTAAAGTCTACATCTCCTGCTGCACTTCCCAGAGTTGTCTTTAACCTTTTCCCAAAGGGATCCACAAGGATCCATGTTTCAGCTGCCACAGTCCACTTCCCAAAGGCAGTCAAACTTTAGAAGGGCTTTTCCTTATGGCTACTTCCAAGACAAGGCATCATGTATGAAAGTGCTTTTTTACATTACATTTGTTTGAAAATTGGTCTTCTCAAGTAACAGCACAACCACCTCTGCCATTTACCTCCCATAAATCCCAATGCTCCTTAAGTCTATGAGGTGAAAATGAAAATACAACTGGCAATAAGGCAAGGCTTTTCTTAGTCTGTCATTCTGTCTCCAGTTCCACAAACTAGAGCAAGGTCAAGAAAGAGCTCCTCAGAGGGAAAAAGCCAGTGTAGGTGAGGTCTGGGCATTTTGATGAGCAGCTTTAAGAATGAACTTAGGAGAAAAAATGGAGTGTCTACAGGATCAAGATATAAACCCCCATGTTACCAATCTTCTTAGAGCTGAAGCTGCTTGCTATATGGATAACTCTCTAGAAGTCTGTGTATTACATAAAACACAAAATCATCTTTCCCAAAATAGAGTGCTAAGTGATAGCATTATATCTAGAAATTTTTAGCCTCTGAATATACATCCAGCATGAACCCTAATAATTCACACCTAGTAACACGTCCTTTCAAATATTGCTTCCGAAGACTGTGGATTTGGGGCTGGTCACCCTATATATGCAATTCAAAACCTCTCTAAAACAAAAATTCTTCATCTCTAGGTTGTTCTGAGCCAATATAACTAGAAGGAACAGAGAAAATTACTATTCAGTGCCTCAAGTCACCTACATGCTCATGTTTAAAGGGCACTGAGATATTTTGATGGAGCTAATTTGTTAGAAAGATTTCTTTTTTTTTTTTTTAACCTCAGTCTCTTCTCAGCTCTTGTCACTACATAATGAATTGATCTAATTCATTCCTCAGGAAAGTCATCCTGGCCCTGCTACTTGTCAAATCTCTAACACATTCTTACTCTGTAGATTGGTTCATCCTGCAAATATAATGAAAATTGTGTGCATAAAATATCAACACATTTTGCTATAATATTATTCCTAATACTTGCCCCATCCAACTCTCCAACCTAGGCCTGCTTATATTTAAAAGTTTTTCTGGAAGACTTCCAGCCATATTGGTCTTTGTCAGCCTGCTCAAGTTGGAAAACCTACTGCAAAAAGCAAGGTAGAAAGCAAGACTAACAGGTCAGCTTCAGGAGGGAGCAAGTACGAGTCAAGGAGAACAAAAGTGATGGCAATTATTGCAGTATCAAGTAGAATGCAAGACAAAAACTTTCTTATGGAAGCCACTCCAATATTGTGGTATGAGTGGTTTTCAGACATTGCCTCAATTATTCCAACACAATTATGATTTCCCATAGGAAACTCAGCGAATTGCTGGCATAAAAACTTCCAGTGAAACCTCTGCCCTAAACCAACTATTGGTAATAGATACTTGAACTTTAGTCACAGATCAATGGAAACATCAGCAAGGGCAGGCTTATCAGCATGTAATAATCTCATGACTAAATTTATCATGACTGGAGCCACAAACTCTGCATTTTCTGAACCCTGCAGTCCTTGGCTCACAACAGCAGCCTGAACATAACCCAATTCACGGTAAGTCCCAGTGGTTCCTCAGCTTACTCAGACCACATCCACCTACCTGTGGTACCAGCACTTCCCTCCCTGGGCCAAGTCAATAGGTCCAAGCAAGGCTGTACCAACCATTTTTGTCCTGGCAGCAGCCCAAGCAGCAATTCCTCCAAGAGTTCCTCTTTACAATCATGTTTTCATCTGTTTCTTAAATATATTACTGCTCTGATGTGATTCTTGTCAACTGTTTTCATAACACTTTTTCTAGCCATGTTTAAACACTTATTTCTTCAGTCAATTGAACCACAAAGGCTGAAGTTTTTAGTGTCCATAAAGGTTTTATGATTAAAAGAAACCAGATATCGTGCTTCATTACAGTTCCTTATCATTAGAATACATCTCTGCTGTAACTATTTGACATTTTATCACCTAATCCTTCTTAAGCTCAGGTATCCCACACTTAATTAGGACACAGCTTCAGTATTCAGCTCCTTTCCACCTGGAAATTGTTACAGGAAGACTCACATTTGGCAGACAGGTACTAATGTCCTCAATGTGACAGATGCAATGAAGAACTGAGAAAATGTCCTCTCATTAAAGCTGCAACCACCTCGCTTGGCATTTCACAAGGAGAAGGATAATCCATCTGTGGGAAAATTGCCTGCACAGTGAGTAGAAGCTGCCTTCTCAAAGCAGATGCACAGAGGCAAAACAGAAGCTGGGTTTTTTCCTTCCCAAGATGAAAGGAGTGGGCAAACATCGCGTGATTATAAATCCACTTGAGACACAAAGCAAAGACAGTCGAGGCAAATTGTTACACAACATTATTCATTTCTCACACTATCCTGCTTCAGCATTGCTCCTTAACACTATAAACACCTCCTCTAAAGGAAAAAAAAAACGTTTTTTTAGACACACATGAACAAGACCATCCTAACAATATAGAAGCATGGCCACACTTCTTAGGTAAATCAACTTGCAACTTGGGGCTTTTCAAGCTTTTAAGTATAAAATTGCCATTTTCTGCGCATTGCCCTTCTCCAATTGCTGTCCTACAACATAAAAAATGAGCTGCCTGTAAGACAAGTGCCTGACATGAAAATCCCAATACAGATTCTCTGTGCAATGTGTTCAAATACCAATTTAAAACCAAGTAGATAAATCAGTGCATTGTATACTGGCCGTAATATCCACACAAGGTATTTTGCATTTATGCCACGGCAATATGACACCAAGTACAAGACCACACTTGCAATGAAAGCAGATATAATATCATAATTATATTCTGCACATTGAGCAAATGGGCAAGAGTAGCCCAGTCTTATTCCTTGCTTTGCAGGAAAACGCAACTGAATCTTTCCCCTTCTCCAGAGTCAGGGCAGCTATGCCTTGCCAAGTGCCACAACAAGGCTGTGATGGTCAGGAGGACCATTTGTAATTGTTTTTCACTTAAATGTCAGAATTTCCAGTCCTGGTAACATGAAAAGCAATTTAGATATCGGCCTTGAACCTCATTTACATTTAAGACAAAAGGTCAAAGCAGCAAGTTGCAAACGCTGACATATAAATCAGCTCATATGTCTGCAGCCTCGCTAAACTAGAATACGTAACAAAAGGCCTCAACAACGTAAACACTGCAGTGCAAGAGAGAACACAACCCTCCCACTTAAATAATGTGTGGTATAAGCTGGGCCTTCCTTGATGTTTGGATATCCCATTTCCTCTGTCCATGGCCTACCTTCAAGCTAAGTTGGATGGGACACAGCAAGAAAGGCACCCTCTACTCTCAAATTTAAAAGCATAAAGTTCCCAACCAAACAAGGAAACTTAGTGCCTCTTTCCCCATTCCCCAAAAGCAGCAACAATAGCAAGATTATCCTAATCTATTTTTACTTATTACGTTTCACCTTAGCTTTAAGTATATTTTCCCTTGTTTTCCCTTAGCTTTCATATTTTTTTTCCTCCTGTTTGCCACTTGACTGTTGCCAAGCCTGTGTCATTCATTTCTTCTTTCCCCCCAAAGAAAGGAGGAGCATCATCACCACGTGAACCAGCCCCAAACTCATTCAAGTGTCTGATTTAGCTTCTTGAAAAAAATTGCAAAGAAAAATATCTGTTCAGTACCCTTTGCTGTCAAAAGTAGAGTCAGAGAAAAAACAGTGGTTACATCTCAGGAGCTGTAGGGTTCCAGGTGTGCAATGAAACTGATGTCACAACATACTTGGCATAAGGGGAAACAGAGGGCCCAACAGTGAGAGCTTTTTCATTTCCTGCATCAGTGCTCTGCCAAACTCTTCCATCCTCGCTCTCTTGGCACTAGCCTACCTGCCACATCCTGATGCTATGACTGTAGTAAACACGAAAGAGAATGAGCCCCACTGAATGAACACGGTCACTCACTGCAGTGTTTTACCAGACATAAGATTACACTTCTGTAGCTTGATTACAAAACCTCCCAGGCAATACAAGTGAATTGCGATAGCCCAAACATAGCTGAACTCAAGTAGTATTTAATCTCTGAAAGGAGTTGTTCATTTTTTGCAGTGATCTCATCTCAGGATCCACCATTGGCTTGTTCAGTTCTTTTTTTCTTACAGTATCTAGAGCTTAGATGGTGAGCTGTGATAGAAGAGGCAGTGTGACTTTGCCAAACTGAAAGGGGTTGTTATGAATCAGACCTAAGAAGAATTCAAATTCACTAAATGCTACTGAAACCTGATCAGGATTTTAACAGAATGGACAGAAAAAACTACTTGTTCTCACTGCAGAACGGGCTCCATTTCAGTTGCATTCGTTCTCCCCATCAGGGATACTTGTCTGAGTAACCTTAGGCATCCATTTAAGCAGCCCCTTCACTCCATTTCTCAGCAAACCCTTTTGCTATGTAGCTTTTCAGACATCCAGCATCTGCACCAAATCAGACGTGCAAATTACCACCAGCAAACTGATAACCCTACAGCAACTGGAGCAACACTGCAGAACACAGCATCCAAAGTCAAGGTACAGGCACAGAGGCAACAGATCCACCTCCCAAGCAACTCCTCTGCACATCCTCAGCAATCCAGCAATCTATATAACATTTCAAGACATGAGAGGACCATTACTTGGCTAGTACACCTGTTCCAGAATAATGCTAGGTTTTTTCACTGTACATTTCTATGTCCTGCTTCTGTACTCTTACTTCAGTTCAGCTACAAGAACACTTGTCTAGGACTCAGTTTTGATAATGAATGACACTGTAAACCGTCTAGGAAATGGACCTGAAGTTGACATAAACCATGTAAAAGTCCTATAAACACTTCTTGGGTCACTTAGACTTCTCAGATAACTTCCCCTTCAGGAATCCAGGGAGAACATGCTATGACCTACACAGTGCAACTTGAATTCAACAGTGGGTTTTTTTTCTTTTTTTAAAAAACGAACAAACTTACTAGAATATTTTTTTACAGTTACTCCAATTTCTCCAAAGACTTCATTTATGTTGAGTATTTTTCTATGTTGAAACAGAATGTACTATAGATGTGTTATCCAAACAGCTCAGAGGCATTAAGTCCTCCAAGCATGTAAGCCACATGTGAATTGTGTAATGAGCATAAAAAGAAACCAGACAACATGCTCCCCAAGGTTCATCATATTTTCTTGGAAGATTGAGAACTTCAAAATTCCAAGACCTTAAAAGCAGTTCAAAATAAAGTTAAAATACTTACCATCTAGAACTCTTGTCTTCTGCCCTACAGCTCATGCAGGGAAGAACATCCAATCTGGAAGACCTTTTCACCAAGCTGCAGTTCTTGACACTCACTTGATCTGGCACCTTCTCCTTCCAGTAAGCCAACAGCTCTGTGGATTTTCAGAGATGGGGCAGAATGTAAATTCTCGGGTAATTAAAATCCTTCCAATGTTCTCAAAGCTCCTTCATAGGAGACTCCTTAATCCCAAATCCCAAAGTAAACACAGAGACAGGAGATGACAGTGGGCTATAAGAGCTATATAAACCCTCAGTTACCAACAAAAACCCCAGCTGCTTTATATGTGCCCTCAGAAGGCTGAGATCAAGAGTCCCCAAAAATGCAAACATTCTGTGGGCAGTGAGTGACCCCGACCAAGCCTCATATTCCCACTTTCTGTACCAA
The DNA here is from genome assembly GCA_032353885.1 of Nothura maculosa. Classification (NCBI taxonomy): domain Eukaryota; kingdom Metazoa; phylum Chordata; class Aves; order Tinamiformes; family Tinamidae; genus Nothura; species Nothura maculosa. Next base: position 1,289,578 of record JAUBOD010000004.1, read on the forward strand.
GAGACTACAGAAGCAGCCAGGGGATCCCATCCCCATTTCACATGGTGCTACGTCCTCAGGCAAGTGACTGTCCTCAGTGGCAATTGTTTTACCACACAATTCTTGTTATACAACAAACTGGCATTTTCTCTTCTTAGAGATTGCTTAGTCCAAACATCCTCCAAGACAGATGCAACAGACCATTAATGAAATGAAAAAAGTACTTTTCATTTAATGTGCTCTTAATAGATTTGGATTAGTTTAAGTATACATTGCTGAAGTTTGAACCCTGGGAAAACCCTTTTATCTGCATCATAACATTAAAAAAGTCCTTATTATGTAGATAGGACAAATTCCTTACTAATTCCACTATCAGTTCTTCAAAGAAAGTTTCCTACAAGAAAAGCTTCTATTATCTTCTGGAAGCCACAACCTATCCACTATTACTACACAACAGAAGTTAACTTTGTTTCATATATTTTGCCAGTCTAGAAGCCTTTCAGAGACTTAGAGGAAAGACATGTTAAATCAAGTTAAACAATATGTTTCTACCATCATGGAAAGGTTAACGAGTTAAAAAAAATAAAACTTCTCAAGCGCCTCTCCTGCCTCAAGGTCTGAGGAAGGAGAAGAATGTCTGCAAAAAGTCCAGACCATAAAGCTCATTTTAAATGTAAACATGTCCACCTCCTCCTTGCTCCCAGGAAATATGCTAAGTCCCACCATTTAGGGCTCAGACAAAACTAAACCTGGGATTTAGTTTACTTTCTTAGCTTCCCCCCACCCCTTCAAGTGTCAATAGTTCAGCCAGGGGAATTGACCTGAACATCTCTAATATATGGCAGATGTTACCTCTAAGTACAGCTCCAAAATGTGTTTTCTCTAGCACAAAGACTTTGCAAGGCTTGGTTCCTATCTCTGAAAGACATTTTCAAGAAATTATACAGAGAGCACTAGAACTACAACCATTTGCAAAGCTTGTGCAGCGACTGTTCCTGTTCCAGCTAGAGCTTCTGACTTAGCACAAATCTTGCCTACAGTGAACTTGGGAGTTTAAGGAAAGTGCATTTCATTCTTTACTTACTCCTGGCCCCTGCTCTCCTTACCTACGTCTTCAGTACCTCGTAGTACCTTCCCTGTCAATGGTCCTGCTTGATCCAGACTCCTGAACCCATCACAACCGATATCAAGTGAACAAAAAGCTAAAAAAAATCAAAGTCAGAGTCGGTCACAACCAGAACAGGGATTTGTTTGAAGTGCTGAGCAAGAAGAACTGCAAGAACCATGCTGACAGAACAAGCATCTGGATATGGAGCACACAGCATTTCATCTTTCACTTCAAGTGTGCAATTTAATGAATGCAAATGCATTAAAAGTCTTTTTAAATTGGTGCTGTTACATAGATCCATACTTGGGTTGTAATCTCTTACTATGCATTTTTGGGCTTGTTTGGTTTTAATCATCTGTTTTGCACATGCCTGAGATACATATTGGAACACTAACTTCCCTGCTAATCCTGGCTTGCTACTCTAACAACTTGGTCACTGCTTATATTCCTGCAAGGGAAATGAAAAAAACTGGCACAATCTCCAGTGAGAGCAAGGTCTTGTCTGCAACGTGGCAGAAGGAACAGAGCCCAGGGAAAGGCCCCTTACTCAACACTGGGACCAGCTCACACACTCCGTGTCACATGAGCGCACAGCACTAGTCTAGCACAAACTCACCTCCTCAGCATGAAAATAACAATGATAGTGAAAATAACAGCTCCACTTCATATATTCAGATCCACTTCACCCACACCACCACAGAGCCCCTCTGCTGCTCAGAACAGCAGCTTTAAGTGCAGACTCTCCCAAGCCACACAAGTGCTTTGCTCCCCGCTCCTCTAGCACGTACATACTTTTACTGACACTATCTCTCAGTGTTAACCGTTTCAATTTTTGTTTCAATATTGCTTCAAAAACTTCCTTTTCTAACATGCAATATTAGCTCAAGTTCTACCTCAGTCCCTGGAGAAACTGAGATGTCCAACTCAGGTGGCCAAAGAGCCAGTTCAGAGCAATACTAATAAGCCCCATGTCTACTGGACTAACCTCTACAGCACGGAAGAAAAGTTCTGTTCCTTTTCCTCACCAGCACATGCTTACACCAGTGTGGAGGAGCAGCTTGCCAAACAGATAAAGCTGGAAGTCACAGTTCAGCCTTATTTTATGAGCTCCAGATGCCTTATTAAAAAAATGAACAAAAAAGGCCTCCATGTGAACTTGCTCCTTTTTGGAATCAGGCTGGAAAGAAGTGCAGGAAAGGAGCTAATAGCAGACGTAGGCAAAAATTCCTGCATACCTAGCACGCATCAGAAAATGGAAAATCTCTAGATGAAATGCAGGAGAGCCACTGAAGTCCAAGAGCCCCGGCTATCTGGCCAACTCCCTGGAGGAGGTTTGTTGGTCTCTGAGCATCCTTTAAAGCAGCAGGACTGATGCATCCCTCCATACAGCCAGAGGCTCCAGATTGTCCATTTCGGCCACATCTATAGACTTGCAGTTCAAGCCTCAATCACACCCCAAGATCTTTAGATTTGGGCTCAACTAGGTAGCTTGGCAAAGATGAGCCCTACTCCACACATGCAAATGCTGCCTGCACTTCTATCAACACAAAGTCCATGCCCAATAAAACCCTGCAGCTATTCCAGGTGTTTCCAACCAGCCTGCATGAAACCTTCTTTGTGTTCACCCCCCTCAGAGGGTGCTTGCCATGTTACTCGCCCTCATGCACATGCCCTGGGAGCACAAGACAAGAGTCTTGTCAATCAGCAAGCAGACTTTGGTAATCAGTGAAGCTTCTCCGTGGCTGAGAACACAGCTGTCAGCTCTTTGCAATATTTGGGGTGTGCTCAGGGGAGGGTGAAAGGAGCATTACAGACATGAAAGACACCATCTAAGGCTATTTCAGAGCAAAGTTCTGCATGAATACGCTGGCAATTCGGCTCACCCATCCCCTCAAGATGAGGGGGGCTCTTGTTCCAAGACACAACATGAAAGGAAAATACGTGCGCTTTTCTTCATGAGAAATGTTTGTCATCCCCATTCCCCATTCAGAGATGGACAGTACAGTAATACCAAGTAGAGAACTCAAAGAGCTCTCACATTTTCCAAGTCAGAGCAGAAGAGGTTATATGACTGCTGTTTATATCCGTCTTAGCCAGAGTACTTGAGCTGCATACCAAAACATACATCAGCACCAACTTGGATACTTTATTTCATGAGAACAGGCCACCCACAGATGACCTGTGTGAATGTGCAAATCCCCTCTGCAGAGAAACACTGCATCACTTAAACGCCCTCCAACAACCAAGATCTCTCCATTGGCACTGCCTTCATGAAGGGCAAAACCAGGTATAACAGTTTTAAAAAAAGACTCCTAAACAATGCAAGATACAATAAAAGGTGGATCAAATAAGTCAGCTGGCAGTAACTGAAGCTGAATTGTAATATCAACCTGTTAGGCAATATCCACATCTCCAGCAAAACGACTTAACTTCAAACTCCTCAATCTTAACTCATTCCCAGCTTTCCTTATATAATAACCTCTTAGCTACATCCAAAAGCATCAATGCCTGGAAGGACACCATGAAGCACTTCACTCAAATAAGTTGGGGCAAACAAACATTAAGGAAAACACTTAAAAAACGTCCCAGGCCTTGGTACACAGCAGCTTTCATTACCAACTGCTTGTGCTATTTTCAGTCACCGAAGACTGAAAACAGTCACAGAAAATCCCTCAGGCTGCTGAAGAAATGAGGCTGCAGTGACTGTTAGCTCAGCTGATGAACTGGATTAGCCAGAAGCATTTTAAGCATGCAGTGGGTAAGGACAAATTAAACTGATTATCCCTGTCCTCATCACTCAGGTATCAAATAACTGATAGAAGACGTTTTACCCATAATATGTCAAGTCTTAATGAAACGATAACAAGACGCCCGCTTGCCAGCATTCTAGAAGGGAAACCCAGCTTTGGTAGGCCAGGAGCACTACAAATGAACAGTTTAAAGAGTTCAAGTCAGCAGCTCAACAGATGTGCTGCCCTTTCTGATTAGATACTTATACCTGTGTCAAGTCTGCCTGAGACAACAGTGATAACCTCACCAAAACCTATCCTGGGTGACTGATGAGTCTCACCTATTAAGTGTTCAGAAACATTTGTCTTTCCCTTAGCTGCTACTTGACAAAGTTCAATATATTTTAAAGAAAAATAATTTGGAATATAGAAGCAATTCAAAAGACCTCAAACCATCAAGCAATGTTTTGGATACTTCCTTTCCCCACTGCTACTTTATTTAAGGCTAGATCACGTATATCCATATACTCATACCCACTTACAGCAAAGCACTTGTCACATGTTCTTTTTTATCTCAGGTGGGTCAAATCAGTTCAAATCCCTACAGTCAATTCAGGTCCATAAATATTCTTGATTTTCAGGACATTCCCATGGTAACCATGTGCTGCACCAGAACCTGCCATTCAGAAGGATCTGACCTTATGTGCTTTTAACAACCCGATTGGGCTTTGCTGAGTTCTGATTTTTCATCCCTTGGTTAACATCCCCAAATGTAGAACCACTTGCCTTTTTTATTATTACTAGCAGAGCTTTCTTGTTTGAACTAATGGCAGCAAGAGACTGTCTACTACTGCATGCTCTCAACTGTACCAGGAAGCAGGCTCCCCGGAGAGGTTGTCATCATCAGGCACACAGGTCTCCTTTCAAGGAGGACTCATACATCAGGAGGCTCCATCTCTAAAACACTGTCCAACAGTATTTTAAGCTGTCAGTGCTCTATAACAGACTTTGAGGAACACCAAAGTTTTCAGCTGCTTGTCCTGAAGCTATCACAAGTGCAAGTGGGCAGGAATTAAAAGCTCAAGTACAAAGGAAACAGTATTTTTCATCTTGTATATACATGAAGATGCACGACATCAGCATTAATGGGAACATACCCTCTCTTTGCTCAGAGGTAACAACTTTGTAAACAAAAGCTTCCCAAACAGGAAGGCTTCTGCATAACAACTCCTCCAAGGGATGCTTAGCTTTGTGCACAAAGTCGACCTAAATTCAAGGGCAAAAAAAAAGCTTCAGGATACAAATCAAACACTGCAAACACTCTCTACTTACTTGAATTCTCAGATCCAGCAAGTGATCTATTATCTCACATCATGGTCAAAATCAGCAGTCCTCAATCATGAGCACAGCAGTCCAAGGAGAACCAGAAAGCAAGTCCATCACAACCCTCAGCTGGGAACACTATGTCTAAGCCCATAGCCTCATGGGTCAGCTAGATCCCTGGGAAGCTGCTCCAGGTGCTCTACTGCAAACACTAACAAACCCCTAATGCTCACAACATCTATCACTTCTCTCTAATGTTATTACCATCTAACTCGTTTTCCACCTGCCAAGAGCCATAGAGTACATTTGCTAGTGAGCAGGCTTTTAGCTTATGTTTAGGCAACTCTTTAAGCTAAGTACATTCAGGGATTTAGGTTTTGTGAACACTTTAGTTCCTGCTTGTTTCAAACCAGAGATTTAGGTATCCCGAGTTTCTCTTCACAAAGTTTCCTTTCCAAACCACTCCACTAAAACCTAAGCTGCCTTCTGGTTCCGCACCCAGCTTCTCCTATCAGGCTTCTGACCACCTTGCTGCTGCTTTCCTCCAAGACAAGTTCAACCATTTCCCAGAAAAGCTATCTGACTTCTCAAAATCAACCTGTTGGGAAGTATTTCTGACATCAAAACACATTCTGCAGCTGACACTGAAGACATTCCAATATTAAACTTCAATATGGCGATTTAAACACCAAGGCAACAACCTTAAGTTAACATTTTCAAGTTATCAAGTGAATTCCAAGAAGCTGATACTTGTGTGCCAAGCTTTTCAGGGTATCCTTGATTTTAGCCATGCTATGGACAGATCCTATAGTTTATTAACATCAATTACCACCTCTGCCACAGCAGGGCTTATAGCCAGAGACATTAATACCAAGAATTGACATCCCATGCAGCATTCTCAAAGGGCTAAAGGGCTTATTGGCATCCTCGAAAATCAAATTTCAATTCTCAAATGCTTAAAACAGTTTTATATGCAGTTTTGCCCCCAACAAAAAAAACAACAACAAAACATGCTGTGAGCATTCATCTTCTAAAGTATTCCTGAGAAACTCCAGTCAAACCTATTCCCCCATTTCACTTGCAATGAAAAGATACACGAGGGTTTTCTTCCCGTTGTTCCTCTGGTACCTGAACATTAGACCCTTATTGCAGTTGCTGCCCAAATCTCAAGTAGAATACATGCCATTTTAAGCCTGCAGAAGCCATCATTTCTCTCCATGAGGTTCATACAGGTAATCACCAGGATCTATGACTAACTGTAAGAATGGTACATCCCACCAGCTGAGAGCTAGGACAGCTTCTGTTTTCAGCTTAATAATATTCCACTATCGCTCCTCAATTCATCTGCAGTATGACAAACAAACCACCACTCCACTAAGAGCAATGCAGAAATCAGAAGCGTAGGTAGCTCTAGTGTGTAACACAACCTGAACACTAGCTTGAGCACAAGTAACTTGACATCCATGAGTTCCAGCCTTATGAAAAGTGAACTTAAAGCTCACGAGCAGCAGTACAGGATATGAACTGCATTAAGGACATGTCCTGATACAGCAGCAGCATCTCTGCAGACTGCTTTGCTGATTTGTATTCTTACCACAGCTGCTAAGGTCAAGAACTCTCCAGTCTCCTGGAAATGGAGGCAGTTCTGACATGCTCCAAAGCACCATATGGCAGAGCTCAGATTTTTCCCATCTAAAACTGCTGCTTAAAGAGCAAGAAGGCCTTAATAAAACACCCAATGTAAATGCACCTCACGAGTCAAGATGTAGCAGATAACCAAGTTGAACAGACTTTTTCATGAAGATGCATCAAGTAACCTAACCATTTTGCAGGGAATACTGTAAATGCTAGAACTCTCCAATACAATTCACAGTCTTGAACCAGCAATTTGTTCCTTGAATCAGAAATTTGTTCCTTGAGCAAGCTGCCCAACACGGTCAGCTTGCTGCTTCACACACCCCCTCGGGGTCTCCCCACAGCACAGGGCAGACAGCAGTCTGCACGGCAGAACAGTCGCAGAAGGGCCAGGTGGCAGCCTCAGAGCTAAGGTGTCACCAAGGGGCTTCATTGCTACAGTGACTTCATTTCTAGAGGGCAATCAAGTCGCTCAGCAATGGCCTCTGGGCAGCCTGGAGGCTGCTCTAAGTCACTGCCATCCCAACCATGCAACGCTCGCATGATGTTCCACTTCTCTAACCAGGGAACTCAAGCAATGATCACTTACTGCAGATCTTTTTCAGCTTCTAGGTGGCTAGGATCCTTTTCAACTGCTTATTCAATGGACCTTGAGCTATACAATTCACTTGAGCAATCCAATAACCAGGACCCTTGAGTTTTGGCCTAGTGCAGAGATCCATTTCTCAAGAGCCTCATTCACTGAACAAGACAACATATGAAGCATTTAAAATAATCTATCATTTGTTCCCATGGGCAATGAGGTAGCCCTGGGCTACAGAAAATATCTCTGTCACACCATCCATCTCTCAAGTCATCCAGCTTTCCTTGCTTGAGCAAGATTCAAAACCTTTTGATCAACCAAAACCTCAGTTGAACAAACAGTGCAGGGGAAAGGTTGGCTCAGGCTCCATCCGGGTACCAAGTTCTTACGTGCTGAACATCTCAGCCTAGAGAGACAGAGGGTTCATGTTCTGAGAGCCTCACACCACGCTGGGATCAAACAGCTCCAGGAACACGATTTGCAGAAGGAACAACTCCCTCCTTGCCACTAACACGGCGCTCCTTGCGGCAGCCCTGGTTTCTCCCAGCAGCCGGCTCAGCCTGGGACAGGCAGTTGGTTCCTCTCCAGTTCTGTGCCTGTCAGAGGTCCATTTGATCCCCAGAAGGGCTGGCTGGGATTGACACCCCAAATGCCCCTTCTGCCACTGCTCCCTCAAGCAGCTGGCAAACAAAAATGCCATTGTCCCCATTCTTCACATGCAGTGCCAGCCCCAAAACACTTGCAGCAGTTTGCTGTCCCGACAGGGTGCCCTCGGCATTTCCCACGCAACATGGGCCTCTTTTGTGGTCCCCCTTCAGCCATCCACAAGCTTCACGCTGGTTCTCTTCAGGCTTTGATCTGCTTCTCATCAAGCACAAACAAGAAGCCAAAAGCTGCATCTATTACTGGAAGTCTAGTCAGTTAATACTTGGAGGGAAGCCCAGCTAGCAATACCAGGAGATGGTTTTCAAATCATATACTACTTCCCGTGAATCTCCCAACAAGTAAATAACTCCTTCTCCCATCTCTTCAATTAAAAAAAAAAAAAAGAATCTTCTCTAGCACATAATCAGTCCAGCCTTGTTGAGAGGCTCAGAAAGCATCGTTTAATCTTCCTAGATCAAGATCGGGCTAAGAAAAAGGGCATTAGGGTTCCTGATCACCAAACTTTTCAAGTTTTATTACAATAACCTTTTTTCCCCAGCAACCCAATCTAGTTTGGTATCTTCATCTTATACTACTTACCTATGTACTATAACTCTGCATTTTCTTACCAACTGAAACACTTGAAAGAGACTAAGACATAACTAACATTTCTGTCCAGCCAAATAAGCCTAGGAAACACAGAATCAGTGCTATGTGGACTAGTTGTGCAATTCAGAAGCCAACTCGCACATACTCAAGTCCCAGTGTCACAATGAATATGCAACAACCACATTGGAACTCAGCTGTGTTACTACAAATCCGAAACTCTTGGCACTTGCATAGGACTCTTGCTCTGAACACTGACTGCAACCCACATCAAGTGCTCCACTTTTAAGCAGTGTGTTCTGTAACATTCTCCCTATAGATTCACTTTTCTGATGGAGTGCATTTTAAAGTCTCCTCTCCTTCACAAGAGGTAGCTTTTTTTTTTTTAAAAGGAGAAAAACACTTTTGGCCAGGCAAAAATAGACATTTCAGACAGTAATATTTCTAGAAAACTTGAAAACACCACATTTCTAAGTGCCCCTCTCAGGTTGCTGACTGGGATGGCTATAGAGCACTATGAGAACTTTGGCCTCACCTAGGTCTTGAGTTTCTATGATGAAAGATGGCCCGTGGCAGCCTGGAGAACAGTCAAGATGCACATTGCTGACGCATGCTAATGCTGGAATAAGGAAGGGAAGATCCATGGCATGCAAGAGCTGCACAGGCTGAGCACCACACCTCAGTGGTTGGTTCTGCTAGGTTTGCATCTCTCCTGGCCACACACATCTTGGCTCCAGCATTAACACAGCTGGAGCTCTGAACCTCTCCCTTGGTGGGGGGACAGTTGTTACAGGAGATGCTTTATCTCATTCAAGCACAGACTCTATCTTGGATAGACCAAGCAGCCAGGACCTAGGACATGAATTCACTACTAAGACATCCAGCATCGTTTGCCTTGGTTCTGACAACTGATCTCACATAAGAAATAAAAACGTAACTCACTTCCATAAGCACTTTGTGACCACTCCAGAAAGCCGCAAATAACATTTGTCTCCTACTTCTGAATTCCCAAATCCCTGCCATCCTTTCCAGTCGGTTCTCTCCATGCAGCAAGTGGTGACAGGAGCCTAGTGCATCTCCTACTCAACCGAGAAGGGCTCAGGGCTGCATGAACTGTCAGCACCTTCCACAGCTTGAGCAGAGTACAGGACACACCAGTACCCTCCTGGGCACTTGTTTCCCAAATACTATAGAAAAACAAAGTCACTGATCATGGGGCTTAACACTGAAGATTATGCAGTTACACTGTTTCTGGCCCCGTAACTATGTTCCTGTAAAGCAGTGATCTATTTAGCCCTTCTACAGAGGAATTCTCACATTCTCAGAATCCACAGGCTTGTCAATTGAGCACATCCAGACACAGATACAAAAATACAAGTCACTTAACACATAAATACTAAATGACCAAAGAGAAAGACTTCCTAGAAGCTAGAAACGAAGCAAAGAGCAGTGCTGCAGCAGTAAAAGAAACATTGCTTTAAGAGTCACATCTTGGTCACAAGGCTGACTATGCACTTGGAAAGATTCAGTGTATCTACAGAGATTTATTTTCTGCAAATGCAATTTTATGGTGTTACTAGAAACAGTGTCTAACTCAAGACAACCAACACAAGTTCAAGTTAATAATTCTTCACATCCTTGCTCACCACATGCAGAAAATCCTTTTGTTATGTATATAAAAAAGCTTAGTATATGGGGTTCTCTTCATTATACAAGGAACAGTATAATCCAAAACCAAGGGCTGGAGTTCTCTTTCCTACAAGGTTTCTTCTTTCCTACAGCACCAAAGCTTGCTGATGCTCCACAGAAGAGGATTAGGTTCGTAGGCTTTCAGCATTACTGCATGGTGAGACAGAAAAGCCATACCGCATCAGCCTGATGCATTTCGGAAAGGGATGACACTGAAGCTCAAGGATTCAACATAGACAACAGCTTAACAGTTCTCTATGGGTCCACAATCCTCTGCTGCAGGCAGCTATGCTCAGAATTACCATCTTTTGATTAGAAGTTCTGTATCAACATATTGAACATGTAGACAGACCACATAACCCCTCCCTCTTTCATCAGCTTCATTTCCCTTTAATTCCATAAAGAACTAAGTGCCAGAGCCTAAAAGCAAAGTCCATACAATATTCCTTCCTTTTTTTCCTGTTATACAAGACAGAGTCTAAAAATTAAAATAGATGCTAGTTATTGCTGTTAAGCTCCCTGTTCAAGCCGGGAAGTTGCCAGTTCTTCCCTGATCCTAATAAGCTTTAGAGGGCAGTGTCATTTCCAAGTAGAATCATGAGCAATTTAGTAAGTTGCATTTAACTGCACCCTTGGTAATAGACAAAAAAATTGGCACTTAAGGATATTTAGAGAGTTAAGACACAGTGCCAGCCAAGGAAAAAGGAAAAAGTGGCAGGTGCATTTAAAAAGACAACTGGGCAGCTGCTGGGTAGCAGTTGTGAACCTCAATTGTCTTGTGTTACACATCTTTGCAGAAAGGCAGCAAAGTGACTTTTAGGCAAACCATTAGAAATAGTAACAGTTCAGCTGAACGTACTTGTAAGCATAACGTCTACAACTTACCTCATCCAGATCAGCAGAAGAAATGACATTTTAAGAACAGTAGGCAAAACTTCTAAACCCAATGAAACAGGCTCACTGGAGCTCTGGACTAGTGAAAAATTAAACCGCACCAAACCAGGTAACCAAGAGGCAGAGATATTTAAAGCTGTTTTTTCACATTATCAAGTGCTTTGTTTGCCATGTAATGGAATCATCTGTTTACAGTATGACGGAAAGACAGACAAATTCCAGGTTAGTGCTAAGAAAAGCCCTTAGTACCCCATTTCAGTGGCCAGAGGGGAGGCAGAGTGAGAAAGGAATGAGCTCATCCCTCATGGCACTGGACTCCTCCACGTACTGGTGTCACTCAGACACGCTGCATGTTGGATAAGAATCCAAGTGCACATTTAGCCACACTGGGACAACTCAGGCCTTCCCTGCTCCAGTCCCAGGGAGTCATCTGCTGCCACAAAGCCATCAAGACCTGATTCTCTGCAGTTTCACTGCCCTAACATGTCCTTTCAGAAAGCTTAACCTAAGACTTGAACTAAGCAAATAGTTAGCAAGTCAGCTTGCTAACTGCCCATACTGCCAGTGACCCTTTACTGGCAACTACACCAAACTGTCATTTGAGACATGAAAATAGGAGCCAAACAATCCTAAGGATGTGTGGATTCCACTATGAAAAGGAAGTCAGAACACAGCCTGGCAGATTTTTTAACTGCTTGTGAATATTGCAAATAATAGCACAAAAATGCTGTTTTTCTTAGCTAACATCAAGATATAGCTTATATTCCTTTAAATGCACCTCCTTGACAAAGCTCTATAAGCAAGAAGGCTTTAGGTGCAACAGAACTCTCTCGCTAAGCAAGTCACCTGCAGCACTGCTACCAGCTCCCACAGTGCCTGCTCACCTGCTGCTCCATGATATAAGAACCAATTCCGATTTAGCTCTGAATGCCCACAAGTCCAGCAAGGAACAACCCAAAATATAGGATGATACAGTCAGTTTGCTAAAGCTCTGCTCATGGGAGCACTGAACATCTGACACAGGTACTAGAAAAGCAACACACTCCATGGTGATGCAGAGAACTGGAACGGACAGCAAAGCTTTCAAAATCTGCAAACATCTAAGCTTGGATTTAGCCATCGGAACTGACTCACCTGGGTCCTGCACCAGCCTCTGTATCTGGGTGGAAAAGTACAGACACAAGCCTATCTGTTTAAGTTTAAATATTGACCTATAAACCTGAATTTAGGGTGGAGTTCTCCCCCATTCCAGCAGATTTTCCAGGCAAGGGGCAAAATAGGACAAGCCCCGCAAATATTTCAGAGAGCATAAAAAATACACAGACCTGAGTTGGGACAACAAAACACCCAGGCATATCACCCTGACAGCACCCAGCAGTGACTCCCAGGTTTAACAGCAAGGCCACAGCCATTGCTCCCTTCCCAGAGGGAAGGGCCAACATCAACAGGCAGCAGTCAAGAGCCCCAGGTCTGCAGCCACAGCCTTGCCCAGCTCTGCCCCAGAGCTCCTAGAAGACACAAGGCCAAGGAGTCCTTGAGGGACCAACCCAGCTAATCCCAATTTTTGCCAGATGCTTTGCAAATTGGATGCACACATAAGTTGTGGCTCCTTTTTATTATCTGTAAGCACTTAATGAAAGTCAGTGCCCTGCTGTCTGCTGGCCCAGCTGTCAGCATTTAGGCCATATGCACTGATTTGCATAACAATGAGCTACTCAATTGCACCTCTAATTAACTAGCAAAGAAGGTTAAAAAAACTTGAGAAAAGAAGGGAAAAAAGAACATTCAGCCCAGAAATCCAGGCAAGTTTCTGAAGCTGCCTTGGTCCTCCGCACCCTGCTTACTGCTGCCACCACCTTGCCTTTATGGTGCCTGTAGCAAGCCTGGCTCTCCAAGGGCACTGATGGCACCCACCATATAAGAGCCTTCCTGGAGGCATCTTGGGCACACTCAAGTAGAGCCTTTCCCCAAGCAGCATCTGGTAGCTTTTTTTTTTCCACATGTACAGCTCAGCCAAAAAATCTATTTCCCTGCTGAGTCCAAGGCCCAAGTGCAACATGTGGTCTGCACGGTATTTTTAACTCCATCTCAGAGGAAACACCAAGTTCTCCCTGAAGGAACAGAGTGCAAAGCTCAGGTGCTTTGGCACTGACAGGTAAAAAATTCAAGATGCTTCAAATCCCATAATGTCAAGGCCAAAAACCTCAATCTTCCCTCCACACATGCAGGGCCATCACTTATGAGCCCAAGGGCTCTCAAGCATCCCAACATTGTCTAACTCAGCAAAAAGTAAATCCCTGCAGTGTCAAAAGAGTCCTGGGACTAGTAACAGGAGACTGGGAAGCAAAGTAAAACACACAGAGGCAAGAAAATCCTAAGTAAAGCAAGACAAGTTAAGAGCAGAATGGGTCCAGTGACAATATAAGGACAGTGCTTCCTTTCCCAGCACACATGCATGCACTCAGCATGTGCTCAAAGCTACCGTACACAGCAGTGCTACAGGCCATCCATTCGCTGCCATGCCATACTTGCAATTTTCCACTGCTTAAGCTACCATCCATAACACTAAAGGTTAACAAAGTTTTTAAATTACTTGCAGTTGCAGTGCCAGAAAAAGGCACAAGCCTGTGTGATGGCGAGCAGTGGAATGAGTCCAGCTTGACATCATTTCCCACGAGCAGAACATGACATAGAGCTCGGCTTCATCACAGCTCCATCAGTTCACCTATCAGGGAGGATTTATGAGGGCAGATGGGAGCTCTGATCCACACAGTTTTTCTCCCCCCAAAGCACTGCCCAGGGCAGTACATGCTCCTGCATCACATGATGTCATCACAATTACAAATTGTTATCTCTGAGCTGTTTGGATTTGGGATGTATCTGACTCTGAAGGCTCCCCATAAAAACAGTTCTTTCCAACAAGGAATTACAGGACTCCAAGGCTGGGATCAGTCGCTGCATGCCACATTCCTTAAAATCCCCCCATGAACTGAACAACTCTCAATTGTGAGATTAGAGAGCTCTCAAACATTTAACAAGAGGCAACAGGAGATGAAACTTGTCTTTTCATGTTCTTTAAAACAAAAATGCTTGGATGAATCAATTCAAGCTTAGCCCTGGCACAGACTCAGTCAAGACGCATTTCTGTACAGGTTCCAAAACTCACACATCTTATGGAACTTGGCCCGACTCCTTTAAAAACAGGACTTGCTCACCAGCCCCCTTCGAGAAGGGATGGGGTTCACTGCATCTTCACACTTCACAGGAGGTGCAGGAGCACGTTGAGACTGGCAAACAACTTGGCAATTGTGAATTTACAAAGGAGGCAGATAATAAAAGCAATTTGCAATCTATTGACCAAAAACCACACACAGCATCTTATAAGCCAGCCTTATAGATGGGCTTGTTCCAAACTAAGTAAATGCCATTGTGATCAATAAGCCCTTAAGGGGGATTCCAGCCAACTCATACAGAAAGAATAAGACACAAGAGTTTGAAGTAGCAGCTAAGTGAGTGCAACTAGAGGTAACGTGAAAGGCCACAGCCCAAACAGGTCTGCTGAAGCATCTCAAAGTTCCACTGCTCCACCAAGAACACAAAACACCTGATTCTTCCATGCCTTAACTATTCCTCTGGTTCAAACAAGGTACTGCCTAAACAGACCTCCCATTTCACCACCGTTCCACTCGGACAGTAGATGCCAGCTCTGGAAGGCAAGAGTTTCTATTTTCTAAATCAGTTTGGCTGCAGAGCACAGTCATTCAGTCCTTTCCACCAGTGAAGCCCCTACAAGACAAAGGGGTATTTTCTATGAGAAGGGTTTCTTCACTGCAGAAAGCTTTCACATCATGGAGGCCAGAATCGCAACACTAATCTGAATGTCTGTCTACTTATTCCCACACACTTTCAGGTATTTATTTTTAAGGTCAGCCTAAACAGTTCTTATGAGACTGAAGGGAATATCTAGTCCTTCCCACTAAGATTTTATGCTTGGTTCTCCCTTAATGACCAAAAAAATCACACATCTCCTGTCCCCATTTTACAAGTAACACAACTGAAAGACTTGCTATACAAAAGGCTTGAGAGTAGCATTGAGAAAAAGAGCTCCCCAAAGCACCATAAGTTTTACCTATCATCATGACTCACACCACATCCCCTGTTCAACCAAAATAAAATAAAAATGTTTTTCAAACATTTGGATTTCTAGGTACAGAATTTCCCTGGGCTATCAGTTCATCTGAATAACTTGCACCTCTTGTGCCTAGTCTCATTTGTATTTAAGCCAATGGCTGAGCTCTTATCTGTTAGTGAGGCTAGGGAACATATGCCAAAGACATCCTCTCCTTATGCTCTCCTTAAAACACTTTCCTGTTGGATGGGACTTGTTCCAACCCAATATAGACCATTAGGATCAATAAATCCTTAGAGTGAATTCCAGCCAGCTTGTATATACACACACACACACACACACACACACACACAAAATTCTTCAACCCAACCAGCCAAAAGATGTACATCAAAGTACTAATTGATTCATCAGGTTTCTAAGATGCTAGGAAACCTGAAAGGGAAATGGCAGGACAAGTTGGTTTAGCTAACAAGACTATATTGAAATATGCACAAAGAAAACATTTCCTTTCCTCAGACTAACTTCTGTGAATAGACATAGCTTCTAAAAAACAAAGACCTTAAGCAAATACCCTTTTTCCCTGGCTTGCCTTGCAAGCCCTCTTTTTTGCTTTTCTTTTTTGAATATGACTCAAAACCAGGTGATCAATCTGCCCTTAAGAAATGACTTAAACTAAGGAAACAATAGAAACTTGCTCTAACAGGAACATGAATTGGGCAACTCTTCCTTTCTTCAAAATATTCTTTTTCTCCAATGTTTTGTTTGCAAAGACCTCATTGCCAAAGTCATTACACCCGATTTCTTCCAGCAGCAAGCAGGGCACAAACTCTTGCCTTAAATAACCCCTGCTGCTTTTGCCAGTGCTTGAGTGGGGTTGAGCCGAGGCACATGCAAAGGACAGGCAGCCTCTGCACGGGATGCATCCCCAGGGGCTGCTTCCTTGCAGGCAGAGCTTTAGCATCTCCTTTCATGCACCCAGACGTGTCTCCAGACCCCTCAGCACTATGTCTGGGGTCTGCCTGCTTTTTGACCAGGCAACAGTTGCTGCCAGATGTGGGAAAAGGAAAACTAATCAACTATACATCACATCTCAAGTTAAGCACAGTCAGTGTTTACTTTGGAAAATTCCTGGAAGATGGATATAGGAGACATTACAAGAGTTTCAACGCCAATTGTGAAACAGTTGTGCTGCCTTTTCATCTTTCCGTGCCTACAAACTAACAGCTTTAATGGGCACTTTAGAGCAGGAGTCTACAGTTTGATATATTGCAATCGCACTCTCTTGTCCTTTATACTGCGAGATCCACTTCTCTTCCCCTTTTTACCTTCATTCCCAGGACAGAGGTCCCAAGTCCCACCCAGGAGCACTGGGCTGGTTCTGGGTCACTTGGTAAAGGGAGGTGATTCCACCCCTCTACTCAGCTCTGGGAAGGCCACACCTGGAGTACTGTGTGCACTTCTGGGCTCCCCAGGATAAGAGGGACATGGAGCTTCTAGAGAGGGTCCAGCAGAGAACGACAAAGGTGATTAGGGGAATGGAGCATCTCTCCTATGAGGAGAGACTGAGTGAATTGGGCCTGTTTTCTCTGGAAAAAGAGAAGGCTGAGAGGGGATATGATTAACCTGTATAAGTTCATGAAGGGAAAATGCAGGGGAGGAGGGGACAAGCTCTTCTCATTGGTGGCCAGCGACAGGACAGGGGAAATGGGCATAAGCTCATCTAATATCTTAAGTGAGGTGCCTCTAGTCAGAAATTATCCATGAAAGGCTCAAGTGAAGACTGCAATACAAATAGAAGAAGCCTAAGTGTTAGATATATTGTGTAGAGGTATTAATGAAATGGTGGCATGTGACAAGTCACCTCAGTTTCACATGGAAAATGAAATGCAAGCATTTTAGTCGAGCACAATGCAGCTCTACCAAACATTTCCTCTGTGTGCACTCAAAGCCTTGTTTTCCAGAGGCACCCTGGAACATTCTATCAATTATTGTGCATTTGCCAACATGGGGCAGTTGCTGCCACAGGCCATGCTTAGATTTGCTGCATTAAACCTGCATAGATGAAGTGAAATTCACAGGTACATATGACAAAATAATACTACAAGAATGAAATCTGACACAAATTGAACCATTTCCCCCATGTCAAAGTTGATTCAAATGTCATACTTTTGTTATATTTTATTCATTCAAACATTACCTTTAAGTAACATCACCTCTAAACTAACTACCACAGAGAAACAAGGCTAAAATGTTTATTATAATTTGCTCCTCAGCTCTTAAACATATAACCTCACAGGAGCATACAGCATTTCCCTTAGCAGCAAACTCTGCACCTTGGTCACACAGGACAAGTGATGATTTAGGAGTCCTTGCCTCTGCACAAGTAGGTAACTTCACTAAGCACAGCTACATGTTCACCTTGCATGTGTGCACGTCAACAAATCCAACAGCAAAGCACTCGTGACAGTGCCCCTAGTATCAATGCATTACACAGATGCAGCCTTTCATAAGGAGTAAAATAGGATCCCTCAGTCTAAAAATCCTATATATACACACAGAAAACTCAAGTAACATTACAAATGTAGTTTAAAAAAGGTACATTTCTAAGATGAGGTAACTTATAAAAATAAAAGCATTCACCTCCAGCTAATGTTTCTAGTCTGAGTAAGCTCTATTGCAAAACACTTTGGATTGCTAAGTAAAGATTTCACTTAGGAAAGGAGAGCAATCAAGAAACCAGCCTCTAGTTCAACAACAGATGACATGAGTTGTCTTTGCAAATTTTATCTCAGTCTCTGGACATGATATTGAAGAAAGACTAGGAACATACTGATATTTGCTGCTCCTCAGCTGTTTCTTCAAATGGAACAACATTACAGCAGCACAACTCTCATTATACAAATCCAAATTGATCGCCTCACCTGGCCTTTCTAGCAGGAACAGATGCATCATCCTGACAGGAAAATCCATGTGTTAACACCTGCCTACTGAAATCAAATGTATTCCTGCCAAAAATAACCTTGTCTGTGTGTGTGTTGGCTTTTTGGGGAAAAGAGTAACTGGGGCAAGGGGAAGAAGACTAAAGGCTTCTCAAGAGAAAAGGCTTCATCACATGCATACCATACAAGAGACAAAGCATGCAAAACCGATTTTTTTCATGCAGCCACATCTGAAAATGTACAACTCAATTGTTTTCATGTGAAGCACTTGCTAAGTAAGTCCCTTTTTGAAGGTTATCACATTTCACACATCTCCTCGTCCCAACTGTCTAGTAAACATGTATTTTAATTAATAGGAGTCAGGTGTCTGAAACCATAGCTACCACCTAAGAATTAAAATAGCTAAACTGAAAAAGGTACATTCAAAATACACAGCCTGCTGAACAAGTCAAGTATTTCCCTTCGCTCTGACTCTTCAATTCCTTAGCTTTCAGTCCAAGAGGAACCCATCTGATCACACTGATTTACATGCAAGAAAAAACCCAAGCACAGGCAAAGGCAAATTACTCCTTTAAGCACTTCTGAAGGACTTCCAACTCTAAGCAAGTGCTTTGTCACAAGATGGCTCTCTACAGGGAGACTTTCTGCTTCTCCCAACTGTTCCTCCCTGACGCTGTCTGCATGATTGCCTTGGACACTTGTTTACAGCATCCAAATAAATTTATGATGTAAACAGATACTTATATAAATACTCCCTCAGATTTACTTAAGGAGAAGAGATTCCATGAGAAAAATAGATTGCTTGGAAACAAACAGTGAACACGAGACTCCAACCAGGGTAGTATTACCGAGACAACTGCAGCTCATTTTTAAGTTACCAGACACAAGGGAAACACACACAGGCCTCTACTGCTCTCTGGTCTCCCTCAACTGACTTGATTTCAGCCTTTGGTGCCTTTCCTTGGACTTTCCCCATTCACATGACAAGCTCTCCACTTCACTTCGCGGTCCTGTTGCCATTTCCTCCTTTTTTGAGAAGTGCAACCCCGTTCCTTCTATATCTGTCTGCAATTTGCCTAAAGAGCAGCCAGTCATGCGGCTCGAGGGGGAAACTACCTCCACCAGCCAAGCACCATCTGCCCCGAGGCTCCCATGCGTACACACCACAATGAGAGTGCTATGAGTAGCTTAGCTAAGTGCTTGTAAAAAAATCTTTCCATATAGATAATAAATGACCCTATTCTTCCCTTCTGCTCTGAGGTTTACACCTTTGCCCTCATTTGTTTTAAATTCCCCCAGCACTGCCTGCAGGTAATTGAGAGGTTTAATACCCTTCCCTCCTAACAGATAGGAAGGCAGCTAGGGAGCACACATCTGAGTAACAGAGGGAACAGTCAAGTCTCATCATTTTTATCAAGGAAGAGAAGAACTCTGAAAATAAAGCAAGCCAGAGCCAAGCTGGGAAAAATTGGTTTCCTTCCTAACTTGCTAACTTTAGGCGTTGTAATCTTCTAAATAAAATAAGCCACAAAGAGCAATTCAGAGCTTTAAGAGGAGATTTACTCTTACCGGGCCAAAGGGTGGTCCATTTCTTTGGGAAGGCATATTGATCCATCAGAGCTGTCAGTTCACACTGCCTGCTCTCTTCCCGCTGCCAGGCTTACATTTCCCAACTCAGCAGTTGCAACCCCTGCCTGAAGGGGCTGCCTGACCTAGGTCCCCTTTCACACCCTATCTCCAGGAAGCAGGTTCTAGACCAGAGGAACATGTTACACCTATGCTGATAACCCCACAGATGAGCACATCTCAGCACACAGCAGCTCTTCCCAGAGCCACATGGTAACAGGGATGCGAAGCCACTGGGGGGGCAGCACTAAGGGCTGCCCCCACCTCAGTGCCCAGGACTTCCCAGGGAGGCCAGTCACTGCTAAACAAGATGTCTTGGCCAAGGGAAGAAGACAGGAAGGCTGAGGCCAAGAGCACATTCCCAAAGAGGTGACTTAACCCCTCAGTGCAAGGGCAACCCTGTTCCATGCATTGCCTGTGGACACATACAAACTAGCACAGCTACTGCTTCTCTCTGGGACCAGGAGCATCTCCACCTAAAACACTACCCATGCAGCGGGGAATTAAGGCAGGCAGATGACCCACACCCAGTAAAGACCTAAGCAGTCCTTCAAACCTGAGGCTTCTGTACTAACATGTCTCCAGACACCATGGGAAGCTTGAGATCCTCCTCTGCCTCTGCTTCATCAGACATTCCAGGACGCAGCTCAGGGGAAGTCAGAGATGGTTTCAGCAGTAAACAGCTGGTGGCTCCTACACGAGACAGCAGTAGACCAAAGCAAGCCCCACTGATTCAACAGGAACCTGAGATCTGACAAGACATATAGCAATTTCAGTCAAAACAGGAACTTAGATCTTCAGCTACAAGGAAAGAGACAACACATCCTAAAAGTTCTTGAGGGCAAGTCCCCTGGACCAGCTGCACACAAGCCATATTTGGGTCTTGGGACTCTAAGACAGATACCCCAGCATGACCCAGAGCTCTTGCACTGGACCAGTCATGCCACAATGTTCAGAGCACAGTTCCATTTCTATAGTGCCCTGTCCAGCTTTCTCAGGCACAAGGAATGCTTCACACTCAAATCCCTTCCTGACACAACACCAATCCCACCACAGGCCTTCAGAGACCCTCCTCCATGCTGCTGTTAGGACACAGCCCTTGTGGCTTAAAGGGTAATTACAACTGACAGGGCAAAGCAATGCTAAGCAGAGAGGCAGGAAGGTCTTGCTGACCTTACAAATGTTCACGCACACAAAGAGAAGCTCCCACTCTGCAACTGCGCTTGCCCACACTGAGCAGCAGCATCACCCACCACTGCTGCTTTAAAGCAGAGGCTGAAAATTCACATCATCTATTTCACCTGCCCTTCTAACCTGTGTGCAAGTTAATAACCACATCTATCTGAACCATCTCTTCACTGAGAAAGAAGGACATTGAACTTCAATTCATACAAGGACCTTAAAAATATCCCTGGGAGCTTCCGTAGATACAGTATCACTCAATCCCGAGTGAGGAGAAAAACAGGAGCTCAACTTCCATACTACAAACAGGGGAAGTACCAGGGAGTGTTTATTTGTTTTGATTCGCTAACAGAAAGATTCTGTAACAATAGTTAATAATTCCTCATCTTTAAATAGCCAAAATCTACAGCAGTAGAAGTACAGGCTACCATTACTGAATAATTTCTTACAACTAGAGAATTCTATTTTCAATACCATACTGAAAAAAACAATCTATAAGCAGTTCCAAATTTACCTAAGTTAATTAACATCAAAGAATTAAATCCATTGAACTCTGCTATTCACAGCCCAGTATCACCTTGTTCTACACAGCATTATCCTCACAGGACTCACACTTTGCAGTGCAAAAGCTGAATACTTAATTTAACACTAATTTGCCTAAGAGATCCAACAGGCTAGAAAAATTTGAGGTCCCACAGGGAAGTCCTGTCAGGCTCAAGCATCAATAGTTCACAGAGCAGTAATTATTCTCTCCAGTACCAAACCAGCCCTTACCAACTTCAGACACTCGGCTGTCTGCAGTGTCCTTTTCAGATGCAGCCTGCTCAGGGTCAAAAGGACCAATGCAAAATTATTGACATAACCATCTCTGAAAGACACTCTCCAGAAAGTCAGCATTGCGCTTTCACACAACGGTCCTTATTTGAAATGGCTGCTTGCAAAGTAACCTTGCAAGGAGATATCCCAGAACAGACCCACATTGCTGATCAGCTTCTCCATACCAGGTACCACCAATGACACTGGTCTAACAACCCAACTTGGTGGCTCAGCTGCTTTAACAATTGCCACATCTGCTAGATGCAACATAAACACCTCATACAACTAAAACACAGCGCTGATGTTTCCTTTTTCTTCAACCGATTTACTAACCTGCAATAACCTTTTTAATTGGGCTTTCCAAAGGATGATTCACTGCTGCAGCATTGAAGGTCTGTACACAGCACCTCATATGCTGTCACTTTACAGGCTCTGTGAGCGCGCTGCAGGAATAAGTTAGAGCCCCTACATTGGATTTTCCTTAGTCACCAAACACTCAACCTCTTAATACATCTAACTCAGATACCTCCTCCCATCCTAAGCTACTGGCCAGAGCTGTTCCCAAGGGGTCCTAATGGCTCCAGTTAGTAGCTCCCAGTCTCAGAGCAGCCATCAGGGCCATCAGCCTCACTAGGGCCCCAGCCAAGCCACTCTGTGGCACCAGGAGCCATCTCTGCTTCAGCTTTACTCCTTGATGGCCACAGGGAGTGTCCAGGGTGTCTCAGGCACATGGCTAACACCCACAGCTGGAGCTCCACAGCCTTCACACACAGCCATGTGGGGCAGTTAGCTGCACCATGACTAACTGCCCCAGGTCCAGCTTCTAAGGCTCCCACCCCCACCACAAAGAGCAACCAGCCTGATAGTTAAATGGCTGCATAGACAAGATCAAGATACTTTTATTACTCCCCAAAACCTGGGAACATAATTAACTGTATGCAGGTTCTACCGGGCTGATAGTTATTAGTGAAAATATAAGTCAAAGCAGAAAGGCAAAGCTGATGATTAATCCACAAAAGAGTTAATCTCTCAGGCAAAAGATTAAAGCCTAGCAAGGAATTATGATGGCTTGTTAAAAATGAATTATCTGATCTAATGTTAGTCCTGTAAGTCACTTCATTCCACATTGACTAGAGTAAATCTGCTAGTGTTTTGGCCTCTAGATAACCTGACTAGTAAATCAAGGAGAAACAGCACATAATTAAAAACTAGTCTGCTTCGGATTACAGAATACACAATTTATTTTCACAAGTAGGAGGACAAACACCATAACTCACTTGACATTTCACCACTGTCTTGAAATATGGCCTTTTCACTGGTGAAAATAAATGGCCTGGCAGCTGTGTTAGATATCTTTCCTAAACGTGTGCTTAGATCCATCACATGTCCAGTCCATCAGATCTGCAGCTGTTTTGACTGGGAGACGCTACTCCAACTCAACCTACAGGAATGCTAGCAGCAAAAGCCTGTCAGTAAACTGCACTTGGGGGAAAAAGAGGTATCCCCCGTGGCCTAAGCTATATTAATAGTACTAATTAGTATCATCTCATTAACTACCAAGTCATGCTACTTGTCCCCTCCTGACCTCAGAGCTTCACAGAAATAACACTGATAAAGTACCAGACTCACCTTGTAATCCCGAGAGTTCTTTTGTTTGCTGCACCTCATTTAGGTTCACGACAATGTTTCACTCTGCACAACCTTAACATGAGCACTGGCAGTTCAATCCCTTACGTCTCCCTTAGCCTGCATGCAGCTTAGCTCCCCACACATGTTTCTGCTCAGTTATTAAGCCACTATAATGCAAGGTGCAAGACAAATAAGATTGGTCTCCAGGGTTAGACACTGCAGCTGTCTTCATCTCTGTGGCTCCCACTGCACTACAGCTAGAGCAATTCTGCTCTACTCTGCCTCAACAGAGGTCATGCTGATTATTTTGAAAACACATCACAACTTAACCAAGTATACAATATACAATATAGAGACTTTTTTTGAAAAACTCCCTGAACCCCTTATATATCTAGGCACTATCACTATTACAGTTGCCCTCAACACTGCTCATTACCTTTACCCTGTAACCCAAGAAAAACCTCAATTCCAGCAAGTGCCGAAGTGGTTTCTCATGGGGCAGAATGATCCAAACCTCTTATAAACTTTGGACATGTCCTCCTCCTCCTCCTCCTCCTCCGGTCTTTCCTCTCTGAACTAGAAGGCATGAGATATATCCCTCTCAATAGAGCAGAACAATCATAGTCACAGATGAGGTTGCATTGTGACCAACTTCAAATTGTGCCCTGCAAGGCAGCCTGGGACCACACACTTGTCACTTGTTTCCCCCAATACTGGAAAATCCAATTTGGGTGGGAAGTCCCCAAATTCCTAAACTCAACCTGCAGGTCTGCAGTCACATCCTCCCTCGCCTGCGCTGCTGGCATCACAGGGCTCAGACCAGCCTGCAGACCTGCCGCGTTCGCTCCTGGGATGTGTTTGCCAGGACACGCAGGGGCTTCAGACAGCCCATGACCGCAGCCAAGGGTCATTCCTACCCGAGTCAGCTCCACATTTAGTGAGTCTGAAAAATTCAGCCCCTCGGGGGATCCTTAACTCATACATAATTCTTCAATGGGTTTGTAATTTTCTTCTTGTCCAAACAGATCTTAGCAATACACTGTTGCTTCTTTGTTAAAAAAAGAATCAACAGAAAAAGACTAATTCCTGCCTCGCCTCCAGGCACTGGAACAAATATCACTCCAATAATCCTACTGAGCCTCCTCTCAAGGCTTCCTCAGACATTTTAAGCTCACAAGTTGCCACCAGGGTACCAGCATAATTCAGCAGTTTTCCTTCTATTGCTAGAGAAATTCCTGTAGGCAATTTCCATACAGCAAAAATAAACCACAGAATGACATACGATGCACAGACATTTTCACAAAGCACCAGGAAAATCTTAGATAAAGAGGAAATACAGTTTGGGGAGAAAAAAACTCAATTTATTGTATTTTAAAAAGGCTTCTTGCAGTCTCCATTTAGCATCCTGCAGACTGTTCCTGAGACTTCCCAAAACATTAGCCTGGAGGCTCTTGTCTTCAGAAAGATTATGCTCCTTCTGTGTTTACTGCTGGCAAACTGCACCACTCCATCACTGGGAATTCTTGTGTCCCCTAAGAAACAACAAGAGTTTCAAGTGTTGGGGCAAAGAGTTGCAGAGCACATTGGGAACGACCCACAAGACAAGAGGGCACGAGGTTGAGGATGAATCTCCTGTTCCACATTATCACTGAAAGCTTTAAGGCAGCAGAAAAGTTGCTCTGTGTTTTAGCATCACAAGAGGCCTGCAAGAAGAACAGTGGCCCAGTTAGAATGGCTCCTTAAGAGCAGATTCCTCCTGTTCATATGGAGGAACGAGTTTAGCTCCTCTGCATCTCCAGCTCCCTGTGGCACAGAGCAACACAGATTTTTAAGCGCTCAGACGCAGCAAGCTGGAGAGGAGTGCTCATCTGTTCCTCCCCGCATGCCCCTACACCGGATGTTGTGACTGCTGCCAGAAGCTGTTTGTGCTGATGCAGTTCAACACGCTCAAGTGCCAGAAGAGGGCAAGAGCTGCCTCCAAGAGGGCAGTTCAGCTGTCTCCAAGTAACAGAAGTTCCTATTACCCACACACGAAGTACGTGCTAGTGCCATCAAGAGATAGACACAAGCTTAAAATACACTGAACTGAGATTGGACCATCATCATGTCCTGCCTCTCTCCACACAAAAGCTTGGATGCATCTTTCCTAGGGAGCAGTCATGCTCTCCTGCTCTTCAGCTGGCAAATCCCCTCAAGTTACTGCAGTCTGCTCCACAGACCAGTTTGAGCAGAGCTTGCTGCTTCCTGCAGACAGCCCTCACCTTGCAGTGGAAACTTCCACTAGGGGACTCAGCTTCTCACCAAGGAAAAACCAGTTGTTCCACTGCTCTTGCAGGTGCGGAGCCACAGTTACAGCTTTGAGTAAGTCCCCAGGTCACTGTGCATAATCAGCACTGCCAGGAAATAGAAACAGACTGCAGGGAAAACATGAATAAAACATACCCCATGCACAGCAGTAAAAAAGGCTTTTATGACACAGGAACAGTTCTGCACATGATTGATCCTCAAAATATGCTACAGAAAAACCCATCAGATTAAAAGGTAACTTTTTACAGGCTACAGATCTGAAAATTTCAGGTACCTAAACTCTTACCATTTAATAGCACACATTTTCACTAGCAGTTCATTCTAGACAGAAAGGACTTCCTTAGCAACAATGGCGCTAAATCAAGCTGGGCTCTTCCCTCCTCACCAGCCACCATTAGGAAATCTAGATTAAGTTGCACCAATAATTTTAAAACTCCATTGCTATTATTGGGGACCATGTTGGCACTTCAGCCTGCTCACACTAACTTCTTAGTCTAGGACATATATGCCTGAGAAAATGCTATTTGCACAGAAAGCTCTATTGCAAAGTATTCCACAAAAGTGCAATAAACAATCAGACAGAATGGGAGCTCTTCTCAACTCCCCAAAACACTTCCCTAACTTCTGACTTCAAATTGCCAAGTAATTCCCTTTCTGTAGACCATTCTGCTCACAGAAATGCTAAGTGGATACTCTCAACCATCACCCCAGCTTCATATAAGGGGCTTCTGCAACCGAACAAAATAGACCTCCTTCTGTGAGACTGCAATGGCTTATCCTGCTAGTCTTGGCAGTTCTAGTGTTGGTTGTACTGTACAGGCAAGGACCAAGGGCTTATCATTAGCAGTAGCCTTATGCTAAAACAAGCTAATAACTCAGACAATTCTGATAGCAGCCAGAAGCAACTCAAATATGTCAGCAAATAAAAAGCGTGCCAACTCTGTAAATGAAGAAAAAACTAGCCTGGAGGAGCACATGGAACATCCTGAACCATCTTTAAATATCCTAATTGCATTAGACCCTCAGGAATGGATAGCAGCTGGTTGATAAAAGTCTCCTGGTGAGATATTCAAGTAAAAATTAGTCATCAGAAGTCAACATTGTAATTACAGCATCTATGCAGAGGAAAGATCCATAAATAGCCATTGCTCAAGTCATCTACTCAGTTGGGGCTGGAATAACATAGTGCATCCTTTACAGCTATACATCAAACAACAAGGTACAATGTTTATGCAGAGCAAGACTTTTATTCCCTTTAGGTGCTCTGCTCATACTCTCCTTACAGCTCCCATGTGCAGGAACAGAGCTGCCCGTGACAGCTGGCACAAGGGCAGCAAACACAGGACAGCCAAGTGGCCAACAGCAGCAGTGGGGCACAGGGCAGACAGTGACAGACCGCTGGCAGCCCCATCTTTGACACCAAGATGCTGCAGCCTGCAGTGCACGCTACCAATCACAGCACCTCAGCAGGGAGAAACCAATTGTGACCCTGGGGCACCAACAAGACAGGGGGGCAAAGACATCCCTGTTCTCATGCAAAGAGGAAAATGCACTTGAAGGGATGGATTTAGCTACCTGCATGTCAGGGCACTGCATTGCAAGTTACATTCATTTAAACATAACTGCTATACAGGAACTTAAAGAGATGAAGCACTACAAGCCATAAGTCAAATGCTCCCCTTGCAGGGATCTCACTAATACTTACCTCCTAGAAGTCAGATGAAGCTGATTCAAAAACTGCCCACCTGCCATGGTTTTCCCCATGTATTCTGCTCTGAGAGTCATTGGTATTGGCAAGATACCAGTGTTACCAAACCTAGGCCTTGCAGTCCTCACAAGCTGACACCACATTTGTTAGCTTGCCTGCAAGAGGCAGCCCCATAAAGAAAAGCAGAAAGGCATCGAGCTAGCATAAGAGGTGGAAACACTCTAGCTGAGCAGACCATAACAGAAAATCAACAAGTCTTGCATAAGTGTGAGTATTCAGGCAACTCATGGTTTAGCCCTTGCAATATATAATTGATGAGTTAAATTCAACTTGGATAAAAGTATTCGAAGAGCTTGTTCTTGCAAATCACACATTCATAGAATCACAGAATGTTCAAGGTTGGAAAGGACCTCTAGAGATCATCTAGTCCAGCCTTCCCGCTCCAGCAGGCACCTAGAGCAGGTGGCACAGGGCAGTATCTAGGCAGGTTTGGAAGATCTCCAGAGAAGGAGACTCCACAACCTCCCTGGGCAGCCTGTTCCACTGCTCTGTCACCCTCACAGTAAAGAAGTTCCCCCTCACCTGCAGATGGAACCTCCTGTGCTTCAGCTTGCACCCATTACTCATTGTCCTATCACTAGCCACCCCTCCTTGGTAGTTGAGCACACCTTGCCCCCTAAAGTTATTACACATTCCACCCCATGTTTGCTCTTCAAAATGTTTAAGCTTTATAGCATTCAAATAACATGAATTCAAAGCCAAGGCAAGAACTTTAATGGGTTCCATTTTTCTTGTATTCAAGTTATTCAATTATAGTTTCTGACCTCACTATTATACTCTTTAGCATTGCCTCTTTTTTCCTCCTATCCTTGCTTATTTGAAGCTTGACGCTGTATAACCCTATACAGCAAGAGCCTCTAAGTGCTCTGACATATTCTGTAGAAACAGGATAATAAAAGAGGGTGTAGAAGACATACCTACCACACTACATTTTTATTACCACTTTTCTAGCTCTTACTTTGTGTCTCTACTTATTCACAACAAGCTTTGTTTGGTAGAGGTAGTCCTGTTATTTCCCACAGGGAGCAGCAGTTCTCATACCTTTTTACTGCCAAAAATGGGGAGCTGCAGGTTTGGAACATGTTCCTCACAAGGTATTTGACCACAATGGGTACTTAAAGACCCACCTCCAACGACTTAGCCTGCTTTTATCCATTACTGCAAAGCTCAACTACGCATCTACAACATGCAGCATAGAAGACACTCCATAATAAATGGGGTAATTCCAAGAACAAACAATAGTCATGCTTAACTCTTTCATTCTAAAGCCTGAAAAGCACAAGGAATTACAGCCAATAGTGGGTTTTAACCATAAGAAAAAAAACGCCGTTGCACCTTAAAGAGAGTTGTAGGCACATCAAATAGCCCTTTGCACCCTACCAAGAGGGTTTAAGTAGTTGGTTACATTTTACCACTAAAACCTAACCATGAGAAATTTGCAGTTACACCTTACCACATGGGTTTTAATAAGAAGACATAAGAGGCTGTACCTTAATTGAGTTTTACTTGAGCTTGTGCCTACACAGGAAAGTATTCCAATGAAATGCAGACTTTAAGCTTTGCGGCTCTTGAAACCACTCGGGAAAGCAGTTAATACAAATCATGGCACAAATTTTTAGAAAGCTCATATATCCATTCAAGTGCAACACATGATATTCTAGATAGGTAAGGCCCAGATACTACTGTGTTTCATATCTATAACAACTCATGTAGTCTGTAACTACCTCAGACCATACGTTGTATGCAAAAACAACAAAAGCATGTGGATAACAGTTCAAAGATGCTCATAGAAGGCCTCCCTGCAGTTAGCTCACCTACCTGAACAGGTACATTCATCAACCTTCCACACTTACATAAGACCTTACAGTATCTTTTTAGCTACTCACTCTATAGCAGAGTAGAACAAGAAAGAAGTGCTGAATATAACACACTAAATAAGGTAGTAGTTGCTTTCTCATTTAAATTCTGGAATTAGGATAGCAGTATCAAATGGTTTTCTTCTTAACAGCAGAAAGTGAGCGTATATATAGCTTCTCCACCAAGGCAACATAGAAGATTAAACCAAATGAACCCTTCTTTACTACACATATTACATACATTTCAGAAACATAATTAAAAAAATCAAGAATTTCAATTATTTGACTTACCTGCAAAATAGGACAAGAACAATGATACATGCTAACTACCTTGATGTAAGCACTGAAATAATCTGCTTTTTAATTGAAATCAAATCCAGCTGAAAAAAACAAAGTATAATATAGCTTACAAATAAATGCACAAATAAAACAAATTACTGGTTTTCCCACAAACAGAAAATAGACAGATGATAATTACCACAAAGTTACTTTAACAGTAATGAAAACATAACCAATATTTTTAAAATAAAAACTATATTTAAGATTTCATTTGTACAAGAACTACTTTATTGAAAATAAAGGAAAAAACAGCAAGTCCCCTAAAACTTCATAAAACTAAGGCATGTAACGTACAACCACAAATAACAAAACCCCAACAAACCCTAGACTCACACACAGGACCTCCTGCCTTTCTAACACAAACTGCAAAAGAGCATGGACACACACCCAACAAAGAACAGCCTTCCTTGACCTGCAAGATTATATATAATCAGAGAAATCTGGCCCAAATCTAAGGTGCTAATTAACAAGTGTGGCTCATCAGTTATAAATAGTTGGAGGAAGGTTCATTAAAATTCCTTGAGAGAAGAAAGATATTGGTGCTGCAATCTTGTGGGGTGGGTTTCATTTTATATTGAAGTAATTTTAAATATTTGGAGATTTTTTTTCTCCTCAAAGTATAAAGGTCTATTAAGGCTTCTTTTGTTGGTGGTGATTTTTCTTAGTTTTTTTAGTTCATTTTCAGTTTTTATCTTGAACCAGCTGAAGAGAGGTGAGTCTTTCATAGCAATCTGTGTTGCTTGTTAATGGAGACTCTTTTAAGATAACAATGTATAGAGTAGGGGCATAGTGACTATTGCAAGTGGAAATGCTTAATTCTTCTTAGTGTTATAATATAAAGGCTCTAAGTTGTAGATAAATGTTTAAAAAAAAATCAACTGAGTTTTTGTAACTAATCTTTTTTGTTAACTGTATTTAAGTTCCTAGAAGAAGTTTGTACTTGGCAATGAACCATACAGTCCTACCTTTTGACTAGGCTTAGCATTGCTCCTTAAAGAACAGTGGACAGGATATTGACTTTGCAGACCTAGGAGTTGTATGGGCAGAACAGCACGGAGAGGGCTTTAACTTGTGATTAGCTCTTGAGATTGTCACAGTTTGCTAGCAAGGCCACATTCTTAAAATGTTTCGGGTTTCTTTTGCTTAGGTACATAGTCATATAAAGACAAGGTTTTACAGGTTTGATTAGATGCTGTTTACTCAATGAAAATTAGTTAAGGATGACTATTTTCTTACCTAGTGCCCTTCTGGAGTAATGTGTTTTTTAGCCTGAAATGCTTTATGTAGGGAACAACAACATTAGGTTAGCAAGTACTGCAGAAGGATAAAGATGCATTTTCTTAATAACAAAAGCCTGTGCTATGTTTCTTATACTTTATGATAAAGTAGAGAAGCAAGGAGTGTGCCTGGGTATTGTCGCTGTAATAAATAGTCCTCATTGTCTTGGGGGCTCTTCTGAATGTTTCTATTAGCAAAATCATGCAAGTAATAGTATACTAAGCTCCTTGTTTAAGAGTATATAAAGCCAGCAAGACCTTTAGAATGTGACATTGCATCCTAAGCTGCCACTGACAAATAATGTTAGGAATGATTTTTGTTTACTGTAACTCTTATTGAGTGTGCCTGCTTCCCCTTTCCCAACTGCCTTCTCTGTGCGTCTTGTTCACCTGCTGCACAGGAAGCTGGAAGTGCAGAACCAGGTTGCACCACTTGGCAGCATGACCTACTAGCAGAAGGTGGTCAGTGAGGTTTATTCCATGCAGCTGTGAGAAAAGCTTCATAATGTGTTCTGGATTCAGTCTGAAAGATCCAAAAAGCCAAAAGTGGTTAATTCTGCTCTTTTTCCATATTGACTAAGGCTGAATGCAACTGAATTGCACTGTAAGGCTAAAGATTGGCAATTCTCCAAAAGAACAAGGTTTTTGCTAGTTTTGTGTGCTAGGCTCCCCCTCTAGTGGAACTGCTGGTTTCTGCTTCCTGTTTAAGGGGAGGTCTTGACAAGAATGGCTTACAGTTATACTGCTCCCATTCTCTCATCTGGTTTTTTGATCACCAAAGGCCAGTTCAGTTTTCAAACTAAATGGGCTGCTTCATTTTCTTCTCCTAGAAAGGGTCCAGTGGTCCTTTCCTTGCTTTGCAGAAGTCCCTGGGAACTTCTGTAAAAGAACCATTGCACAAGGCAGCTGTAGACACATCCTTCATGCCTTTTTAGAGCTATCTCCTGGTTAACGTAGTGCAAAGCGAGGCACTAAACTCTTTTCATTTGGATTCAGGTGGAAGGTGGATTCAAGTAGATATGAC
Source organism: Nothura maculosa (assembly GCA_032353885.1). Lineage (NCBI taxonomy): Eukaryota > Metazoa > Chordata > Aves > Tinamiformes > Tinamidae > Nothura > Nothura maculosa. Next base: position 1,321,661 of record JAUBOD010000004.1, read on the forward strand.
AAGTATAAACATGCTAGTGAGTACATTCCCAAGAGATTGCTCGTCAGAAAAAAAGCTGGAAAGAAAAGCTAAGCGAAAGAAAATGAACAAGCCCTAGGGCTGATATTGACTGTGATGAAAATTTCTCTTTACAAGCAAGATAAAGAATTATGAGACAACATCACTTTCAACACCTAATGGTAACTTTGCTTGAGAATATACCCTAGAATGTGGGCTGTGTCATGCTGGGGAAGTGTGTGGTCAAAATCACCAGAGGAGCCCAGACTGGCTGCTGGGTCTGGGGCTGGCTGCCCTGGGGCTCACCTGGGAGGCTCCCCTCCTGTGAGGGGACTCCATCTCATTTCTGTAAGCAGCTAATGAATTAGGAAGCGGGAAAGGACTTAGATCCAAGGTACACAGCTAAGTATGGGGTTCTATGAACACAGTTCTTGAGAAAATTGAGATATCTGTAGCAAATATAAGATATTCTATTCACAGTCATATTAACTAAAGAAACAGCTGTAAGAAAAAGCTCCTCTAATCCTCATATTAAGTAGATTTTGCTGTCTTAAAAAACTGCAGGACATAGTTACATATAGCAACAATAACATCTGCGCCTTAGCTTTCTCATGTCAGTTTTACTGCTAAACAAATTAGGGCGTCTTTTATACTGGAGGAGTATTTTTTTTTTCTCCAATGTAAATAGGTCTGAAATTGTTCTCCCTTTTTGCCTCATTTTGGGACACTGAAATATAATAATGGTCACAATAAGCATCTCTTTGCTGTGGGGAGGAGGAGGTATTGGAAAGCACAGATTGTCATCCCTCAAGGTTTCAGCATACAAGCTGCATCTGTACTGTTTTTCTTTGCTTTAAAATATGTGCAGAAGGATAGGGGAGGATGAGGGAAAGTTAACTCAAACTTCATGTTTGGACATGATAATGTTCCAAAGTATAAAAGCAGTCCAGGCGTAAGTTAGGTGATACCTTGGTAACACTAAACTCACCTTGAGAAATGAAGGGAGAGCCTCTCATTGTCTCACATGGAGCAGTTAACTCCAGTTCAGTTAGTACTGTTGTGAGTAAGCAGGTATCCAGTATTAATTATCTTCTACATATCCACTGACTGCAATATCTGAAAGGTGTTGAGGAACAACATGAAGGTAAATCATCTCTGACTTATAAAACCTCACCTTAAACCTTACCTTAAGAAGAGCTGTCTTGCTATCACAGCCCTGAGGAGAGCAAGGTGGACTGCACTTGTGCTAACAAAGACATGGGGTGACAGCAAGCTCACCAAGCTTCTCCACAGAGCTGACAAGTAAAAAGTTTCTTGACCTTAATCTTCAAAATAAATACAAACCGTAAGAGCAAGGCCATGTCCTTCTCCTTTGCTGTTCCAAGGAGCAGGGGAGAGGAGGGTCACCACAGTGGTAACAGGCTTGCTGTGGCTGTACCTTCAGAGAGGTTGCTTCTCAGTTTATGGCTGTATTTATGCATGAGCATTTCTGACTGGCATTCTGTAGCACAGAAGAGCAGAGCTGCTGGTTCCAGGCTTGAGAGGCTAAAACTGACATTTCCAAGTGAAATGATTTTAAGTCAGTGTTCAAAAAGTCAGTCATTGCAAGACTGAAGTGGCTCACTCTAGCCTTTATTAGAGTAATTACAATTAAAAGTAACAAGTTGCATTTCCATAGCAGGACAAACACCATGGGCTACAAAGCTAGTAGAACAACTGAAAAAACAAATTAAATAAACCAAAACAAAAGCCTGCTCCAAATATTACAGCTTTTAAGAGGAAACCACAGCTTTTCAGGACAGCTGAGTGCAATGGGTAGGCAGCAACAGCATGACCATGCCTAGAAGATTTGCACACTAAACAGTATGCACTTAATCGTGCCTTAAAAAAGGGTAGAAGCAGATGGTGGGGGAATAAAGGTAGGTTATTTGCTCGGTTTGCAGCCCTGCTCAGCTCCCTCCTGTCGCAGCAGGTTGCTGCCCCTGTTCAGAGGGTGGCACTGTCACTGAGCCATCTGAGCCTCCATTGCTTGGGCTGTCCATTCCGGGGCTGTCTGACTTATCTTCTCCAGCAGGTTGTTAACTTGGAAACACAGCGACTGGATCTGTTTGTCCCATGTTGGCAAAGCTTCGCGGGCTGCAAGAGAAGCAAGAAATCATAATGTGTCTTAGCAATTCCCATACTTTTTCAGCTTTCTCTTCTAGTATTGCCCTCACCTACCTCGCAGAAGAAGCCTTCCTTGCAGCTACAGCATGCTCATTTCTGCATTCAAAAGCTACAATGGTTGTTTGTTACAAGCCTAACTCCTGCACTGCAAAGCAGATTTGAGCAGGGAACTTCCTGGAGAACGTTTTCCTACAGAGACTGAAAGGATCAACTTGCACCTTCCTGCAGGTAAAAGAATGTGTAATAGTGGAGAAGTGAGGCCCTCCTCATGGGCAAGCTCTGCCACCTCGTGGCCACAGACACAGTAAGCTTACTTGGGACAAAAATCATGAAGGCACCTGGTCGCTTTAAGGCAGCAATTCAGTTAGCTCACTCTGAATGGTGCTGACATGTGAGTGTGGGCAAACTTACTCTCAAAATGAACAATTCCATCAATCTGATCAATAAATCCATTCATGCGACCCTCGGTTATCATCTGAGATGCTATCTTTTCTGCCTAAAAAATATGAAAAGGAAATGTTATTATTTTGCTCCATTTCCCACCAAATAAGAAAGGATCAGAATTTCCACAACCCTCCTTTTTTTTTTTTTTTTCCCTTCAATTATTGCTATGCATATTGGAGAAAAAGAGCACAGAACAGCACCGGCACTGTGCTGAATATACCCTACTGAATATACCCAGACCAAATTCTCCACATCATATACCTCTATTTCTTACAAAACAGGCTCAATATTTAAATTTGCTAATCTATTTAATATAGAGTATTTATTAATTTCATAATATCTACTATTTTTCCTAGTATTTACTATGACTTTTCTTGTGTCTGTGTAGTGCTTCTGGTTTTCTGGAGAGATGCAAAAAGACATACCTTGGCTGCAGGGATCTCTAGTAAGGCTCCCAGCTCTTCAAAGGTAATGTTGTTGTAAAGTTTGCTTGCAGATAACAAGTTATGTTCAATAACAGCTCTGTCCAGGATACTGGAACCTTAGAGGTTAAATGAGAAAGTTTATACAAAACTTGAACATTTTACATAGTCTAACAGATGTAGAATGCTTCTCTCCTTCCCCTTCCAAGTTGTGTATGCAGAAAGTCTAGAAATATCCCATAGCCTTTCATCAATATTAGTTTACACAGAAAGAAAAAAAAAAAGAGTAAAAACAAACTGGATTTGGTTCATTTTTATAACATGTAGCTAAAAAAAATCTTTCTATTCTAGAACAATTAAGTGGATATGGTACTAGGGACAAATATACTAAATGAAGGCAGAGATTGAATTGGCCTTGCTGATTTTGCTGTAAGACCCAGGATCTGTATTTAAAGAGTTGGAGCTCTCGTGTTCTCCATTTGTCCAATAAAACCAGGATTGTCTCGATCTTTTGTTGAGCTCTGAGGGTGCCAGTAATACAGCTACCTACTGTTCTTGTAGAATGATTCAAACACACTTTTTCCTCCTCCTTTCAACTCATTTTTATCATTTTAGCACTTCTTCATTTGTGTCTTACCTCTCTTAAAGCTGCTTTTAAATGGCAATTGACATGAATGCTTGCACTTTACAATACAACCAGTACAGGTCATAGCAGAAGAGATCAACCTCAAAAAATGACTGAAGCCTTTTAGGAATAATATTTGAGTTTGTTGTACTTGCTATTGCAGAGAGCTGCTTTTTCCTTGTTATTTAAAATCATTGTGTATCAGGAAGGTGCCTCATTCAGAGACATTTCTTGTTTTAGGATTTTTCATTTCAGTTCTCCCACTGGGGAAAATGAGACTGGCATTGTTAGGAACCCAGGGAGCTATCAATTAAGAGCATGATTGTTCAGCAGTTCTGGTAAGATTCTAATTGGCAAGGCCTCTGGGCACTGGATCACAAAACAATTTGGACATAAAATGAAGTCCTCACTTCCCTATTTGTCAGTAGTCAAGAAAAAATGCCAACCAAAACTTCATTTTTTTAATCAACATATACTATTTAAGTAGTATCTGATGCATTTTAGAATGCCTCTTCATAGCTCTGCCTTAGAACTGGGAAAGTGCAGAAGGGCTCAAAGTATCAGGGAAGGGAAAAACACAAGATGCAGTTATCAAGGAGGGCTGAAAAACTTGAAAAGTCAATTTTTGAGGTTCTAGATGTTCTAGATTCTAGAAGAATATTTGAAAAGCTTAATAGCAGGTGAGGAAAAAAATAACTGCAGTAAGAAGCCTTACTACTAAATTATTCTCCTGAGGATGATTTTCCAGGGAATTACCTTAGAAAATCACATAACCAACACTATTTTGCCATCACACTTATGCACTGCAGCTGGCAAGGAAACTCCTAAAGATGAGTACTCGGCCTTATGAGGCCTTAGAGAAACCGTTACCATCAGCTGTAGTTGCTTTCTGGTGAGGCATGAGCATAGCTGCAAACTCTTGCAGTTGATTTCCACGGATAATTCTGTCCAGATACATTTTCTCCAAGATGCCATAGGCTGCAAGCTGCTGGCACCTCTCATCCTTGAAGAGCGTAGCAAGCATACGTGAACGCTGCTGTCCTAAAAGGAGCAGGAAGAATCCCCATAAAAGACTGCATCTTTCAAGTATACATAGCATGTATATTTATTATAATTTTTATATTTTATAGATAGCATGTATGTTATATAATTTTTATATTTTATATATAGCATGTGTTATCTATACAAGTATATATAGCATGTATTTTACCTGCTGATGCTAGAATAGTACAATGCAAAGCATGTTTCAGGGCCTCCAGTCGCTCGCTTTCATGGACTATGCTCTTATAGGAGAGCTCATTGTATCTCTGGGCAGCCTCAATGAACTTTCTCCTGTAGTCCAGCACTCGAGCATAACACACCTAGAAAGAAACCAGGTATCAGTAAAATAAAACCAGTGGAAGTGACCGTGCAGGAGAGGTGTGGATTCATCTTGGCATTACAAAGCAACAGCTCCTACAGACACTGCTCTGCTCCATCATGGGCAAGAGCTCAAGTCTGTGCCTTTAAATTGCGAACCTAGCTCTCAAATTCCTTGCTAAATTAATGTGGTTGAGGATTGTAAGGTCATTTCTCAGCATGATTCCCATTTTAAGTGCTGTGTAAATTTTGAAATGCTCGAAATGAAGTTTATGAAGTATTATACAGCTAAAACTTCACTGAGATTCCCCTTTACCACTGATGTTGGCAGCACTTAGGCAGCAGTTCCCACATTCCAAATAGTTGCTTTTTTCCTTTCAAAACTGTAAGCAACTTGTCTTATTTTTCCTCTCCTTTTTGGTTTTTGCCATCCTAAAAGTCATTATTGACTTTTGCAGCTGAGTGCAAGCTTTAACACACAGCAAGAGTAAACTAAATCAGAAAAGCAGGGGCAGGAAGAAAAGGAACAAACTAAGTCTACAATAGCATAAACTACACCTAATGACATAGGTGCTCTATAGTACAGAATTTTAAACCATTCTGTACTATTTTAGTACATAACTCCAGCCAAAAACTAACTAGTAGAACAAGGGGAAAATTTTCAAGTTCCTAAAGCTAGTGCAGCAATATTAGTGTATTAACAATCTAGGCAATAAATTCACAACAACAAAAGATGTTCAGCCAATTTACTGACTGCAGCTTTGACATACTACAGCTTTTTCTATTTCAACTACTACTCAAGAAATGCTGCAGTTGTCCTGAATACCATAACTTTTTTCTCATTCTTATTTTCCTAGACAAAGCTAGGGGACAATATTTTCAGCTAAAATTTGGACACCTTGAAGCCTAACAGTAATTCAACAATTCAGGCACTGAAGGAGCATTTATAGGTTTCTTTTGAAATTAAAGGAAACAAGCTACCTAGCTATTGCGAAGATGTGGCTCTTGGACTCCCAAGGCCACTTAGATTTTTTTCTTCATCTGTTTCATTGTTAAAAGTTTTCTTGGCATTGCATAAAAACCTCAGCACAGGTTCATTTTCCTTTACAAAAGAAAAAGCAACCCAGTAAGCTACACAACCTTATAATGGATCTGCAGCTGTTCATTCGTTGATTCATTCTGAAGCAAGGAGGCACGATTAATATAAGCTTCAGCTTGAACTGGGTCGTCGTCCTCCAGATAGAGCCTGGCAATTTTCAGGTAGGTTTCCAACTTATAGTCTACATTGTATTGTCTGTAAAGAAACAGGAAAACAAGTACTCAGAATTACTCCCCAGCCACCTTTGCTTTTTGCTGTTCTATATTTTGCTTCTACTTGGCAGCTTTTGCTTTACCCTGCTTCCTTCTCTGCCCCCAAAATTAGCACTCTCCATTCACGGTAAGGAAAGTTGAGATGAATGTAAATATAGATCTGAGTCCTACAATGCCAGTACAAACAACCGTCCACTAAGGACCAAATGTACGAGCTGCTTCTCATAACTGAAGAGATGCTCTAGTCCAAAGAAATTTGGAGTGGAACCAAATGGGTGCCATACTGGCTAAAAAGTATAGCAATTCTCTTTATAAGAGTACAGACAGAGAAGGTGCAGACAGAAAAGTGAACTTTGAGATTAAGAAATATAGTTGTGGGTTTTTTTGTGTCTTTGTTTCAAATGAGAAGCTCATCTTTGCAAATAGTGTCACAGGCAAAGTCATCTTAAAAAGGCACTTGTGAAAAATACTATTAAAACAGTTATCAACAAGACAGATAAATAGTGTTAAGCTTAAAGTGCAAGACCTAAAACCCTAGAATGAAGCTTAATTTAAAAGGCTGTAATCAGGCTCTGTTTCTGAGAAAATATGCAACTCCAAAGTTGGCACACACTGTTCTGGTGATGTATGAATGGAGTGAATGTATTCAAGTACACTCAACCACCACTGAGGAGCATGTAGCAAGACACTTACTTTTGCCCTGTTTCCAAAGGGATCCCCACTAATACTTGTGCTGCATTTCTCCAGTCTTCTTCTTTCTCATAAATAGATGCAAGATGTTGTCTTATTGAAGCAACCTAGTCAAAAGAAAACTAAATCAAAACACTGCAAACTTGATTGATTTTTGTATTCCTATTGGCAATATCCTTTCTTATTATGAATACTCACTTGGCCATTATCCTAGCTCCACAGAAACAAGTCTGCACCCATACAACTCCACCCACTTGAAAATTTAAAATATTTAATCAAACTTTAAGACAAGCTTTTCACTTCTGACTGAGAGCTTGAAGCATTTCTCTGGCTCAGGATAAAACATAAGGAACTTACTTGATGGGGAAATGCTGGACAATAACCTTTTTATATACCATTTAGAAAGATCAAAGCAAATTTGGAAGAAATAAGAGTATTGAAACTTACTTTCTGCAAATTACACCTCATACCAAGCCTGTAAAGTATGAGCAATGTGAACTAACCCTCAACTTGCAGTTTGGAGTGCAGCCATTTACAAGTAAAGTGCCCTAAATAGGGATATGTTTATATGTCAATATGTTTATAAACAGAAGCATACTTAAAGAAGCTTGCCCTGGTCCAGGATTTAATTTATGAATAACTAAAAAGTGTGCTGAGGAGCATGCTTGGTTGAGCTTTAGAATGAAAGATGCTTCAAGAGACAAGAGGTAAATAGATGCAAATACAAAGCATGACAGTCACTGCATGGGTTTTGAGGGGAGATTCCAAAGAATAAATCTCCTGGTACATTTCTGGGCTTAAAAAGAGTCTTTTTTTCTTTTTCTTTTTTTTTTTTTGTGGGGGATGGTGGGGAGGAAGAATTATAATTTTAAATAGCAACAGATGCTTCTTGGCAAAATATTTGTGTCATTTGTCCATTCCATAAGTTGGATAATAAGTAAAATAAGGATCACCAGTTGGTATCCTGACAGCTTCTGTACCTTGGGCATTGTGTCACTGAAGCCATTTTCTGGTAGCAGAGGAATTACAGGCCTAGCATGATGATTAAAGAGACAGTCTCTATTCTTTGCACAGTCCCAAATGTAGCATTTGGTAAAAGTTCTATATGTATATAAAGTCAATTTGGATTAGTAACATTTACTGTGAACATACTTGTAAAGACTAAGTTTTTAGCAAAGTCAAGCCTGTAAACCAGAAGTCCTTGTCAGTCAATCTCTTACCTGCTCTTCAAATGAAATCACTCTGGGCTGTATCTTTTCCAAGGTGAAGTGGTATATTTCTTTGGCTGTGCTGTCAGGAAGACTTGGAAGATGGGTACAAAAATCTGTCAGCAACTGTCGTGAGATGACTAAACTGACATTCTCATTCACCACTGGTTGAAAGACACAGGGAAGAAAAATACAGGGTGGAAGGAAAGCATGTCAGTGCTTTCAGTAGCATTCATGTATAACCATTCCATCATCTGCTTTAATATTCAAATAGTTTAAATCTTAAATCTCTATTTCAAGAACAGGTGAATTTGAGGTGAATTCAATAAGGTGAAAAAATAAGGTGAATTAAATTTTCTTCAAACTGACACCTGAGTTTGAACCCCTAGCAAATGTTAGTGTATTTCATGCTCTGGTTAATTACCCAGGAAGGTTTTTCATTCTGAATGACTCTTGAGTTGCTCTACGATGTCAGACCAATTTAAATGTTGAATCTGAATTTTGTTTGAAGATGGCTTTGCATCCAAAATCCATTTTATCATCCTATATAGATTATTTTACGTTTTAGGTGGTGCTCAGATCTAACTTCAGAAACTGTCATGTTGAAAGGCTTGAAAGTTCACTTAAACTCTTAAGTCTGTATTCCCTTAAATTCCAAATAAGTTCATGTTTGGTTCTTCTTCTAATTGTATTTAAGTTCAAATATGACTAGAAATTTATACATTTTAACCTCATGTAGACCTGACAAAAAATCCTAAAGGCCCAGACCTTAGTTCCATCAACACATGAATAATTACAGCAGATACACTTACTTGCTTCTACAAAAGCTTTCAAAGCTTCTAGTTGTTCCACACCTGACAGCTGAATGGCTTTTTCCAATATTTGACGATATCTGCCAAAAGATTAATGAAGAAATAGAAAACTAGTTTTTGTATTTGGCAATTTTATTAAATATTTGTTTCCTCATTTTCTTCCTTGAAAGTTCTTTTTGTATTAACTTTTGCTGTATCTTAGGGGTATGTATTTTTTCAAGTGTCTATGCTAAAATCCCAGGAATATTCATGAAATGGCTATCTCTCAACATAACTTATAACAACAAATCTGTTGTACATCTGCAAGGTGAAATGCTTAAGAAAAATTTAATGCTAGCTAGCTTTGCCTTCTATTGACACAAGAAAAATGTCAACTCAGAATGATAATCCCTTGTGCGTCAAAATCACCAACTTGTGTCAGGGGTCCAAAAAAGCGAAATTCAAACATAATATATGGTATAGCTCAAATTCCAAAACTACCCAAAATACTTATTTAATTTTAAAAAAACGTTTTTTAGTAAAAACACAAGAGATATCCAAGCAAAACACCTGCAAATCCAACTCTGGAAGCAAAATGCTCAAGTTTATAGCTTTTGCTCAATTTTGGGGCAGATGGCTGAAATCTGAGAGATACTAGGCGATGATGCAGGGAGTTCAACAGGTAGCCTCTGCTAGGGCACAGTGGTACTTTCCCTTGAAAATAACAGTAGCAAGTTGAGAGGAAAAGAAAAAAAATCCACAACCAAACAAAAAAATAAAGAAAAAAAAATGCTATCTAAAGAAGCCACCTGTCAGCACAGTAGGCACAGGGCCTCCCCCTGGTACCACCTGCAGGGACAGCAGCCCCCTCGGGCATCTGGGACCATGGCGGAGGAGCCGACGCGCATGGAGTGGACCCCCTCCCTTTACCAGCATCCCCTCGCTCGCAACGGCCGCGCGCCTCTTTTCTCATGCACACAGCGGTCGCGCGGCTCCTCGGCCCCTGCCCTCAACGGCCGCGCGAGGCTTTGCTCACGCACAGGGGCCGCGCGCCCGCTCCCCCTCCCCGGCCCCTAACTGGCCGCGCGGCCCCCTCCTCATCAACGGTCGCGCGGCTGCTCCCCCCGCCCCCCTCAACGGTCGCCTGGAGCCCCCCCTTGGCAACGGCGACGCGACTCTTT
>JAUBOD010000004.1:1341211-1353679 GCA_032353885.1 Nothura maculosa
TTTTTGCAGAGCTGATTTTCTTTCTGTGCTTGAGTAGCTGCAAATGGGTCTCCCATTTCTCAGGCTTCAGGAAGCTCGTTCCAATGGAGAACGTGTGGTCCTGTTGTCTGCTGCACATAGTTAGTGATCTCTATCATATTTCCTATTGATTCATATACAGGCTCCACCTCCATGTGGTTCCTCTCCCGGGACGTTACACCAGGGATGAGTTCCTGAAGGAAGAGGTGCTTTGTGGTGGTCTGTTTTCCCTCTCTTTCCTGCTTTTTAAGGATTGTTTGGTGCCTGTTTAAGTAGTTGAAAGGATTCAGCGTTGCCGGTTCCAAGTTGTGCTGTGCTTAAGTGTGTGTATCTTAACCTAGTTTCAAGGATAAGCCTAGTTTCAAGGATATGCCAGTGGCTCTGGCTGGCAAGGATAGTGGGTTTCACTTGGCCTGTGTTAACACTTTTATAGCTCCCAAGGGTATCTCTGCTATTTCAAGGGCTACGCTGGACTTCACGCATTTATACAGCTGCTTTATTTTGCCTCCCATTCAAGCCAAGCACAAATACAAAATTCACCAGTGGTTTGAGCTCCTCCTTCCTTTATCCAAGTGTCACTTGCAAAATTAGTTGGAAAGAAGTATTGCTCATGACCTTAGGGCAGCTCTGATTGTTGTATAGTTATCCCAGAGTCTTCACGTGCCTACCAAGGAGAGCACAGGGAGGTGGCCTCTCCTGGCGTCCCTCCTGCTGCAGAGTCCCTCCATCTGCCGCCGCTGCATCAGGATCTTCATTACACACAACAGTGTCCGGGCACATCCTCTTCATATGTCCATTTCTGAGTATTTGCTTTCTTTTTTTCCTCAGAAAAGCAGTTTTGCCCACCCTGGGCAGCCCTTGCTTAACACACCCTGGCCTAAGTGCCTCACTTGAACTGCTCGTGGCAGCACCATAGATGATTAGTAATTCCCACCTTAGCAAAATGGAGCGTTTCACCCTTTTTTAACCCCAGAGCGTCTGCAATGCACTTTTCCCCCACCGTGCGCTCTCCCCAGCAGCACAGGAACGTGCTGAGCGAGCAAGGCAGGGAGAAAGGGCCCTAATAAGCTGAATAACCTGTTGCCTGCCTCTGGCAGCGTTGCTACCATGTGGAAATGGCCACTCGGGGAGGTGCGGCTTGGACATGGTGTTGAGGTGGGATGCGGATCAAGCTCTTGTGGTTCATAAAGCCCCCAGCCCCTAGACAGCTGCTGCTTTCCTGTGTGTTGCAACCCAAATGTCTGCAGGGAGTATTTGGACACCAATGAAGCCCTGCAGGCATTTGGTGGAAAGGCAAGTCCTCTGAGGAAAGGTGATGTGCTAGCAAATGTTGGCGTGTATGACACGGCTTCTAACACCTGTCAGACTTGTAGAGCTCTCCTGCTTCTTTATCTCTGTGAGCTGAAATCTCTGTGGCCAAGTGTCAGTACCTTCAGGGAAGGGGCTCTGCTTTAAGTGTATTGTCAAGAGCGGACGGAGATTCTGCAAGTCCATGCAGTTAACTTCAACAGATGATACTGCAGACATGTGGGACATCAAGTATTACTGAAAAGAAATTAAGCTAATTGTGGTGCTGTACCCACTTGTCTCTTGATAGACCTTGTCTGCTTGCAGAATGTGCTTGTTCTTCAAGAACTTGTGCTCTTGTAGTTTCTTTTTTAGTAGTCGTATTAAAGCTTTGCAAAATGTGTGTTTTCTGGAAGCCAATAACTAACTGTTGTCATGTTCTTGCAGTACCTGCTCCTGTCCTCACTGCCACAACTGCTAAAATGGAGGTGGTTTCAGCCGAAGTGAACAGCCTGCTCCCGGAGGAGATCATGGACACGGGCATAACTCTGGTGGAAGACGACGGCATCGAGGCAGTTATTGTATCGTCGCCCATGGGAGATTCCATTCCCATGGAAACAGAACTGGAAGAAATAGTGAACATGAGCTCGACGGGCGACGCGGCGGCCACCGCGGCCGTCACCGCGGAGCAAGCGAGCGTGCCCAGCCACCCCGCGGGGGACGCGGCGGCCAACGCGCCGGCCGCCGGTGCGGACACCAACGCGGTGCTCAAGCCCGCCTTCCCGAGCGGCCTCCACAAACTGGGTGCTCAGACCCCCGTCACCATATCTGCCAACCAGATCATCCTGAACAAGGCCGCCGACCTGAAAATCGGCGCCCAGGGCATTAAGCCCGATGGGCAGAAGCTGATTGTAACGACTCTGGGCAAGTCGGGGCAGCCCATAGTGCTAGCGCTGCCCCACAGCCAGCTGCCCCCGGCGCAGAAAGCCGCCTCGCCGGCCCCGGGGGCCGACTCCAAGGTGCCGGGCCAGCAGATCAAGGTTGTTATCGGAGGCCGGTCGGACGTGAAACCTGTCGTCGGCGTCTCGGCTTTGACGCAAGGGAGCCAGCTCCTCAATACAGCGGCCCAGCCTTCTGTGTTGCAGACCCAGCAATTAAAGACAGTCCAGGTAAAGTGAGCTGGGCTGCTGAAAGCTCTTATGGGCAGCCGTGTTGCTGCAACTCCTGCCCATTTCCTTCAGCGATGGGCAAAGGGTGGCCGCCACCCTCTGCGTTGGTTCTGTGTCTAGAAACACGGTGCTGCTCTCAGCCTCCTTTTCCATATGTAGATTCATTTGCGATTTCATGTCCTCCGCCTCTAGCTACTGCCTAGAAACTTACGGTTTGCGTCAGGGGAAAAACATTGAATTGAAAGGGCCTTTTCCATTATTTTTTTTGCTAGATTCTGCATGCTTTCAGGAGGATTGAATCGTACACTTCTGTGGCTGTTATTTTTTGCTTCATAGTGTGCACTGCTTTCTTCCTTTAGGATAAAAACCGCTTTTGCTTCTGACGTTTTGTCATAAATAGGCTGCCCCCAAAAAACCTCATGGAGTACCAAAAACAGCATCAAGGTATCTTTTGTCTGCTTCCAATCTGCTTAAGTTTGTTAATGACTGTGAACAGAGTAGGCAGTCTCATAAACCAGACACTTTCACATCTGACTCTTCGAGTCTGGCCTGCAGCCGGAGATATTTGAAACTGAAAAGAAACTGATGGGATCTGAAAATGTGTTGAAAAGAGACGGGTTATTACCCAGATGCTCCCATTTTTCATGTAATGCACAGTGGAACTAAGTGACTCTGTTCTAAGCAATAGTGATGCATGAATAGTATCTTATAAGAACAAAGGAGAGGAGCACTCAGAAAGGGTTAGGAAGTGAAGTATTTGTTTTACAATCTGTAAATGAAGTGAGAAATCAAAATCTAAATATACAAATAAATACTGATGTGCTGCACATGGGAAAAAAAAGCAAACTCAGAGCAGAATGGTGAGTTCCCCAGATGTGATATTTCCTAGTAAGCAAAGATAACCAACTGCAATCCTAGTGCTTGGTTGTCACTCTATCTTCTCAAGAGGCTTCTGCACTTGGCTCAGCACGAGAACTTTTAAGAATGGGTCAGTTGGCAGCATTGGCCTCAGTTCCTCCCTGCAGACTGACAGGTAGAGGCGAGTGGGGAGAGAATGACTTGGCCGCCTTGCACTTTTTGTTTTTATCCCAGGGACACATGTAGATAGATGAGGGGTTTGTAATGCCCTTGATCATGACCAACGCAAGAGGTGACCCCCATTTGGACTCCCTAGTGCGGCAAAAGAAGTCGGGTATTTACCCCATGGTCTTGGAAAGGCTGTTGGCCTCTTAGTGCCCCTCTTGGCACCTTCAGCGTGGCAAGGAAGCTGTGATTACGTCCTTTCCTCCCAAGATTGTTGTGGAACCGAACTGCTTTGCCAAGATTTTTTGGACACAAGGCAACACAGCAGCCCAAATGGGCGCAGCAAGACGAATTGCTTGAGAAAGAGACAGCCTGAGATGGTGAAGGGCCCTGTTCGGTTCTCCTTATACCAGCACCGTCTTTGCAGGGCTTTTTGGGTCACTAGGGGAATTAAATGAGCGTTCTGCAGCCCTGCTGCAAGCTCCTCTGCTGTGGGGGATCTCATCATGTTGGAAGAGGCGTCCGGGGAAACGTTCCTGGGGATGTCGCTGCCTCTCCAATGGCAGCTCTCAAGAGAGGAGGCTGCAGCCTGGGAAATGCAGCGTGACCCTGGCTCATCTCTGCCGAGAGGTTTATTGCTTTCCCTTGTAGTATCCACTTGGACAACTGCACTGATTTCAACTCTGTTGGGAGGGCAGAAAGTTTAAACTGTGTGGGCAATACTGGCGAATCCAGGGGCTGTCAGGCCTGGGGCTGCAGCCCAGCTGCACACTGAGAGAAAATGCTGTGCTCCTGTAGCACACAGAAGTGGAGGTGCATTAAAGTGCATTAAACCAGCTTTGACCTTACAAATGACTCGTAACCAGAGGGGCAGCTCTGCTGGCATTGCTGCCACTGAGGCAGCCCAGCTTGGACGTGTCTGCCTGTGGTAACTCCACGGTGGCCCCTCTCCGGCTGTAGCGTTCCTGCCCTTTTGGCCAGATGAGTCATTGTAGGAGCTTCATTTTGACACAGCTTTTTTACTCCTTGAGCTCAGGGTAAACCCTGGGTCCTATGTCTTCATCTTTGGTCATATTGCCACAGTGGCCTTGTCTTGTTTCCCAGACTTGGTCATGTTATCATTGCTCCAAATGGAAGTGTTAAATAGAGTGTAGCTGTAGGTACAAGGTCCTGTTAGGTCATCTACAGCATGGATTTTGGAGCACATCAGCTCCTTGGTGGTAGCTGGCTGCATACACGTAGTCTTCTTCAGTAGGAAATGTGAGCTAGGGTTTGGGTGTGTGGTTTGGGGTGTTTATCTCTCTTTTTATGACTCTAATGCTATTTAGCAGTTGAAGGCAAAGTCTGGTGTTAAAAGTGCCCTGTTAGTCTTGTTTACTAGAGAGTGCTCTGAGGAAGGCCCTTATAAATACAAGATGCTTGCAGATTAAATCCCTTGCCTTCTGGAGGGGGGACAAGTTGCATGTGTGCCTCTTAACCTAATAATATTCTTTGGGAAGAGCCTTTTGGCCTAGGAGCTATTTCCGCAGTCTAATTCCAAGCAAGTTGCGGAGAGCGCGCCTAGCTCCATGATCAGCAGCAGCAATGACAGAGGGCTCCAGAGAACATCCTCGTGCTGCAGCATCCAAGGGACAGTCTGACACCTCCGTGATTTCTCCCGGTTTCTTCAGCCTCCTAATGAAAGGAGGAAGGGATTTGCCTGCCGCTGCCTGGGAAGCTGTCGTGAGAGGCCGGAGTGGATCCACAGCAGTGACCAAACCCTCCGAAGGGCTCATGGGGAAGGGACAATGACAGGGCAGGAGCTGTCAGGGTTTAGGGGCCGAGGGCCAGGCCTTGTCAAGCACTGGTTGTCTCAGGCTTGCACTGGGTTTTCCTAGGCCGTAAGGAATTCATCCGTGAGTTAGAATGGATTAGACCTCTTGCCTCCGGGACAAAAAAAACCATGTAAATAAAACAATCTTCTCAGGAGCTATTTCTGCTCCTGACCCATTTTATCCATCAGTCTTTCGCTACTGCAAGTTGCACCTGTGGAAAGCAGTATGGTTTGTGCTAATCAACTATTATTTTTAGGTTCAGGGGGCTATTTAAGTTTTCTGCCCTCCTTCAGGTAACAGATAACCTTTCAAAGGCATTTTAAAGGTATTTGAGGATTGTTGCAGGAGAAGGTCTGCCTTAGCTGTGTGATCGTGCTAGACCAGGATCACCTCGGGAGCCCGACTTTGCCCTCGCTTCAGACCGTGGAATCCACAGTAACTGAAGGGCCATAAAACCTTGTGGCAGGATCAGATTAACATCAGTAGAATGAAGATCATGAATCAAACAGGTGAAGTGTGGAGAATTGATAAGAAATTTAAAATGCGTGCAAATTGCCCCTCCAAAAAGATTTTTTTCCCCCACAAAAGTCAACTGTGCCATGATTTAAGCTTGTCTGTGAAGAACCAGCTGTTTGAAGCTTTCACTCAAAATAGCTCCAGAAAGAGCTTCTGCATTGCTGCAGGTAAAACAACTAGCACTTCTCACTGAAATGGGAGCTGAGGGATTATTTCTGTTTCTGTGCGTGAGCACGGCGCTCTTCTAAGATTTTCTTAATTTGATGTTTCAGATTGGAAAATGCTCAAGTTAGTTAGATATTTTTCTATCCATCTTTCAGATTGCGAAGAAGACACGCACCCCAACCTCTGGCCCAGTGATCACCAAGCTCATCTTTGCAAAACCAATCAATAGCAAAGCTGTTACGGGGCAGACGACTCAAGTATCGCCAGTCATTGCAGGTTATACTTCTTGGACTTGTTTTGCTCTTCTTTTTTGGTTGGAAGAGATAGTGGTTTTAGATTTGAAATGTTACATAAGTAACAGGAGCAAGTTGATTTGTTCCAAACATCTCCCTAAAATAAATACAATGAAAAAAGAGAGAGGACTTTTTCCCCGGGCCTATGACAGAAGCATTCCTCATGGGTGAAAATGCTTCCCTGCATGAGAAGAAAGTGCTTTTAAGATCTCCATGCACTTTCTCCACCCTGAATGGCCAGGACAAGTTGCCAGCTCTGAAAGCTGGTGCCATTGTGGGGCAGGTGTATATGACTATGTCTCATTGCCTGTCAATTTTTGCAGAGTGAGGTGTAAGCTGTGTTTTTTGAAAGAACTGGAGAAACAAGCAGGCAGAAAAGGACAGCTGTCACCACTAAAAACAAATGAGAAGTGTGGCATAATTCCCACAAATGGTGATGTTTCAGGTTGCAGGTGGTTTTAGTTGTGTGCTGTTACTCTTGATTTACGTGCTCCTGTCTTGAAGTCTGGAAGCTTTGGAGGAGGGTACTTTTCCACTAGGATTATCCTTTTCCATGGTGCTTCTTAGTGACTTAATCATCACATTACCATTTGATTTTAGGTAGAGGCTAGGCTGGGTCGTTCTGTCTTGTTTTGATATCAAAACAGTGCAAGGCAATAGATTAAGTAGAAACCATGATAAAAGTGAGTCTGGGACAGAGCAGCCTTTTGTTCTTCACCAAATATAACAAAAGGAATTCTAATGTCCTTCCCACAAGGTAATATATCCCCAGA
The DNA here is from genome assembly GCA_032353885.1 of Nothura maculosa. Lineage (NCBI taxonomy): Eukaryota > Metazoa > Chordata > Aves > Tinamiformes > Tinamidae > Nothura > Nothura maculosa. The sequence goes on from JAUBOD010000004.1 coordinate 1,348,270, forward strand.
AATGGGGATAAATCTTGAAAGCCAGAGAAGCCTTTGGCTTTAAAAGCTGTTGTGAATGGGGACAACTTAAGCTGACCATCTCTCTGTTGATTATAGGTAGGGTTCTTTCACAATCTGCTCCAGGAACGCCACCAAAGACGATAACAATCTCTGAGAGTGGAGTTATTGGATCATCCCTGAGTACCACAGCCCAGCAGACACCCAATAAAATAGCTATCTCGCCTCTCAAATCCCCTAACAAGGTAAGGACCTGGTTCTGGCTGCAGCCTTCCTGTCCCTGTCCACCCTGCAAAGCAGTTTCCCCCATTTCTTGCCATTCCCAAACCATCTATTCTGAAAGCAGCTGTACTCTTAGCTGCATAGTCAATGTAGCTAAGAGTTTTTCTTAAGGTTTGCCATGGTCCTTGCTAAATACAAAACCAAGGATTTGCACAGGTAAACAAGAAATAGGGGAAAAAAAAACTGCTGGTTACAGGCTGAGCTGCAGGCAGGTGTCAAGGTGACACTTGAGTGTTAGACTTGATAACATTATCTTAACAAGAGGAATAATGTTGGAAGGACGGTGAGTTTGAGGCAGGAACCAAGAGCTGGGCCAGTCTAATTCTTCTTGGATGCTTATTTGTTTCACATGCACTATTGAACAGAATGACTAATTTTTTTAGGTAATATGGAGGAAAGAGCTTCTAGAATTACACAATTACTAAGGCAAAATATAGGGAATAACTACGATAAATCTTACTAGAATAACAATTTGGGGTAGGGGTAGACTGAGCTCCATCATGTTTTCACTGTAGAGGAGTAATTATTTGCCTCACTTAAGAACAAATTTTTGGGCTCAGAAATAAGAATCAAGAGCAAGTGGGAAGTTTGAAGGAAAACGGGGAAAAAAAGAACAGAAAGGTCATAAGTCTAGAGAATACAGTAACATAACACTGTTATGTGTGGAAAGCTGGTTGGAAAAAATGGATACCTACAGCAATCTGAAAAGGAGACTAGAAAATGGTCATCAAGTTCTTAGAGTTTGCCTGAATTCATGGTATATTGAGATGGTTACTCCCTCATTTGAGACTTCTTAATAAAATTGTCACAGTGCCGCTTCTAAAGCTGTTCAGCAAATACATTCGTGACAACACTGAGGCTTCAGTGAGAGTTTGCTCTTTGACCCTGGAAGCTGCTAATGCCCTGAGGCTTCCAACGTGCATCTGAACGTAGGTACCGTAGTTGGAAGGAGCTCCCTGGGTGCACGGTGCCCGAACTCCATGCCCTTGTTCCCAGGGAAAGCGGAGGTGCCGGCTGCCAACTGTACCTCTTGGATGCGGAGGGGGACCTCTATGTGCAGGGTGCTGTTTACTGTGCCGAGATTGAAACCAGCTTCTTTGTTTTGCCAAGCAGCTAACAGTGGTGTCGGTGGCCTCCCAGCCTCCCAGCTCCCCGCAGAAGACGGTGAGCGTCCCCCTGAATGTAGCTTTAGGACAGCAGATCCTCACAGTGCAGCAGTCTGCACCCTCTTCCCCTGGGAAGGCCATAGTCAACCACACCACGGCGCAGGTACCGACCGCCTTTCGTTTCCTCTTCTAGCATGTCTGTGTCTTGTCTCATGGCTCGGGGCAGGCGGGAGCACCCGAGTGACAGTTTGCAGCAGTCAGTCTGTCCGTCCCACGGTGTTTTTGTTGTGCCTTTTGCTTAAGAGCAGGCTCCAAAACTGCTCTGAGGAGCAGGTGCTTTTCTTAGGGTGTAAGCCACCATCAGGGCTTTCCAGGGCATGCAGGTAGAAAGCAGCTTTTCAACCAGGCAAATCTTGTGCAAATCAAGTAATTGCCTCTGGATATTCAATCTCTGAAGTCATGTGAGAGTCTCCCAGTGATGCTAAGAAGAGTTCCTGAGGTGCTTCACTTTCTTCCACCTGGGAATAGGGTTTGTGTCCCACTGAGCACGGCTGCTTTCCAGGTACTTCAGAGGCTGACAACCGAGCAGCAGGGATCTGCACAAGGAGGACATGGAGAGCGGCCGAGCTGGGTGTGGGTGACTTCTGCAGCCCCATTTCTACAAGAATGCCAGGGTTGTAGCATGGAGAAATTCATTACCATTAAACAATGAAAACACAGAACTCAAGTCTTTCATAACTTCTTTCTCTCTCTGTTGTAAATTATGTAAACTCTTTCTATCTTCATGTCTGTGTTCCTGTTTTGGTCAGCACGAAGGGAGGTCTGTGAGTGCAAAGACGCAGGGGGTTGCTTGGGAGGTAGATTTGCACACAGAGCAAAAAAACAGGGATTAGGGCAGGTTTTGACAGTCTTGTCTTACCTTGACTGGTGCTTTGGGGACTTAGACACTAATATTTTTTTTTCCCCTAGCAATGGTTGTCTTTGTAAAACAGTTGTAAAAATATTACTCATTTTAATATCAAGTGCCCAAAAAGACAGGATTGAGATGCCTGTACGGTACCTCCCCACAACCCAGGACTGATCCCAAGTAATCCAGAGCAACACAAGGGTTTCCCTGGGCGGCACAGGCCCTTTTGAAGCACTAGGAACTGCCGTGAAAATTGTCTAATTTCCCCAGTTGTCCTTGGACAGCAGCCAAAACTTCATGTGCTAGAAGGAACTTTGCCCACATTGGTCTCCCTCTGATAACGTCTGTGCTGTGACTGCGCTCCCAGATAGTGCTTATTAGGAGCTGCTGTGGGTTGTTGAGGTTTCAGTATATTTTTAAAGAAATCTCAAGAAAACACCTTTTGTAAAACAGTATTTGGGAAAATACGTGTAAATATAGATGTCAGTCCTGTAACTGCAGAAAGTCGGGGAGCTGGGAAAATACAGCAGTAAATGGTGCCTAAGCTCTTCTGAAAACAAGGCATAGTATCAGGGAAATGTAGCAGTGAAATAGAATACAAATGATATATTTAATACCAGTATTAAAATATATGGGGAACTGTAAAAGTAGTAGGAATCCAGGACAGAGCAGAGGAAGGATCCGAGGCTTTTGCTGTTGTCAGCAAAAAGGGGCCCTTCTCCACCAAACCTGTCATGTAATAAATGCATGTAAGTCAGGTAAATATTTTCTTGTTAACAGTTCCTAGTCAGAGAGAAATTGGAAATAAGCCTGGCAAAGTGGGAATATGCTGTTGCCCCAGCTGAGATGTAAGAAAAAATGCTGTCAGATCTCTGCTTATTTCTTTTTCTTTGCTTTTCCCTGTTGTTATTCGTGCTTCTTTCTTTCCTTGGCCATTCTGCTTTCTCATCCGTTCATGTTTCAGCTTGTGCTCTTTTTCATTCCCACCTCAAGGGCTGCTCGCTAATTTGTAGGTTTTCATCCCAAACCGTCCGACAGGACGTATCCATATCCATAAAACTAAATTGCAGTCATCTAGCAGGAGCAGATCTATGGGAGCTCGTATCCCGGTGTTTTTATTAGTGATGTTCTTAGGCTTGTTCCTGGCTTGGTTTTTGCATACAAACTGCACGATGTTCTCTTTAGTCATATGGAGTAAAATATGGCTGACACTGTGTGTTGGGAAGGGGGCTGAGTCACTCTACTCTGTGATTATAATATGTTTTGGAGTTTGGCGTGAAGATTTGCAAATGGAACCGAGGTTGTTTTCTTTCAAGATTTGAGGGACATTTAATGACTTTGCATCTCTGTTCTGCTCTGGAAAGCCAACACAGGGATAACTGACTCTGTTCTCGTGGATATTAGGGGTTAAGGAGCTGTTCACTAAAAAAATGGAAGGGGAAATGCTGAAGCTTTGCCTTGGTCACAAGTAACCTTACTGCTGTGTGTGTTGCTTCAACAGGCTGTGAAGTCAGCAGTGCAGACCATTACCGTAGGAGGAGTGGGTACCTCTCAGTTTAAGACCATTATTCCCTTGGCAACTGCACCTAACGTCCAGCAGATCCAGGTACCTGGAAGCAAATTCCATTACGTGAGACTTGTCACTGCCACCACAGCCAACAGCTCAACCCCGTCTGCCAGCCAAAATCCCAGCACCAACACCCAGCCTCTTCAGCAAGGTACGTGCTGGTGCCCAGCACCTTGGCTGAGGTCCCCACCGAGGTTTCAAAGCCTTGAAATGATGACTGCTTGAGAGAAATCTTACAAGACTGCTGGACAGACGTGCTTTGGGGGGAGACACCTATAGATCTAGGAAGGTTTCGTATTGCTCTATTACTTCTGGTTTGACTGCAGAAATGCTTCCGTGTCCAACTTTTCTGTAGTGAAGCTGAAATCTTGGAGCATTTGGGGCAGTTTTTCCCATAGCTTATCAGTTTTCTGAGTGATGTGTGCAAGTCCTCGATGGCCCTGATGAAAAGTGGGAAGCTAGGAAAGGCCCACAGATGTTTTGCCTTAAGATTTTGGAATATAAAGCGCTTTCCAAGTGCCAGATATTTCTGCTTGTTTCTACTCACGCTTTCTGGAGCTCTAATGGAATAAGCAGACTCACACGGATGTGCTTTTATGTTCCCATGTTTACAAAGGGAAGCCCAGGGTTCAGAGGTGTCTGCACCCAGCCTGCTTTTCTACGTGTTGCTGTGAAACATGTGCACGTGGACTCCTTCTTTACCAAGGTGTTCTTCAAACATGGCACTGTAGATGTGATTGGTGTTGGGTCAGTTCATCTTAAACACACAGAGTATTTATGAGCAGAAAATAATGTAGCCGAGATAGTGGAGGAACTATCCAAAGGAGAAAAAAAATCCTACGAGTTAGCCAATGTATGAGCTGAAGAGTATCTTTGTATTCGTGTTGGTGAAAGTCCGGAGCACAGGGAACTTGACTTTGAGTCCTGCCTGACATGTCGTGTGGTTTCTCTATCCTAGCAAAGCCCGTGGTGGTGAACGCAACCCCTGTGCGGATGTCTGTCCCCATCGTGCCAGCACAGACTGTCAAACAGGTGAGCTGAGTGCAGTGTGTCTATTCCTGCCTGCTTTTTGCTGGGCAACCTAGATGTCCAGTTTACAGCACCTCAATGCAAGGTTTTATTAAAAAGTCTTACCCTGCACAGCCAAAGATTTCATCAAGATTCACCAAGATTTCACTTTTTTTTTCTAGGTGGTGCCCAAACCAATCAACCCAGCTTCCCAGATAGTTACCACCAGCCAGCCCCAGCAAAGACTTATCATGCCAGCCACTCCACTGCCACAGATACAGCCCAACCTCACGAACCTGCCGCCGGGCACCGTCTTGGCACCAGCGCCGGGCGCGGGCAACGTAGGCTACGCGGTCCTGCCAGCTCAGTACGTCACACAGGTACGTACGGCGCTCGCGCAGCGACGAGCCGAGGAGTCGAGCTGATAACACGTGTATTATGTTCCTGTTGGAGTTCCTGCTCTGCAGCATGTGTTTAGGAATTAGCTTTCTGCTTTACTGAAAGCTTAAGGTTCACAATGAAGGGAAATGCACACGACAAGTT
>JAUBOD010000004.1:1353779-1366890 GCA_032353885.1 Nothura maculosa
GCATGTGTTTAGGAATTAGCTTTCTGCTTTACTGAAAGCTTAAGGTTCACAATGAAGGGAAATGCACACGACAAGTTGTGCTGAAGATGAACTAGTCTATCAATAGAAATAAGGATAAATCTATTTTTTTAGGCACACAAAACTAACTGTGCAACAAGACAAACCGATCTTGTTCCCCCTAGTTAATTGCATGTGTTGGGTTTTTGTTTTATTCCAATTATTTTTTGCTATGGGTTTTTTTGGTACCAAAGTGATGAGGAACTGTTGAAAAATCAGGTCCACAAACCCCATATCAAGTGGGTGGTAAGTGACTTGCAGACTGAGGAAGCTACTGTAAGTTGTTAGTGCAGGAGGTGAAGTTGATGTGTTGGGGAGAGGTCCCTTTAGGTGCATAAGGGGAAAATGAGCTTGGCTTTTAGGAAGTGTTTGGTGTGAGCTTTTATTTGTCGTCTCTGTTACATATATGGCTGTAGATGATCTAGTAGAGAACAAAAACAGCCTGAAGTCAAGTTTGGGGGTTTTTTTTTGCTTTTTTTTTTTTTCTGCTAAATGTGCAAGTCTAGTCCAATTTCTACCAGTTTCTGAAACTGCAGCAACAGGCCTAGTATTTTACTAACAGCAGATGAAATGTCAATTAAAACACTTGCTGGAAGACTTGCTGGAAGACTTGGTGTGCAAACCTTTTTGTTTTTTTTTTTCATGTTACACATTAACCTTTTATTTTCTTAGTTACAGCAATCATCGTATGTATCTATAGCAAGCAACACCGGCTTCACAGGGACATCCAGTATCCAGTCCCAAGCACGGCTGCCCTTCAACGGGTGAGTGTTGGGCACACACATTTTCCAAAGCAGTTCTCCTGCAGGGTGAGCTGCCAAATAAGCTGCTTGCTTCTCCCTCTAAAAGAAGAAAATATACATATATGTTTTCCCCTAAAGGCTGGAAATAGCAGTTGTTATGAATTTTATTTCCACTTCCACACGCCAGTGATTTTAGAGGTTCTAACAAGTCTTGCTGCAATTCTGCTCTCCAAAAACGGAGTGTGCAAAGGTAGTTTTCATGGCTGCAACCTGAAGTGTGATGCAAAAAACCCTCCAAATCCAGATGCAGCTCTTCAAATGAATGGGTTTCTTTTAATCTCCTGGCATTACATGCAGAATGTGTTGGGTAAGAATGGGCTTAATCTCATCAGAAGTGATTAGTGACACAAAATGCCTTTTTTTTTCTGCTCTTCTTTTTGTAGCCTCAATGCTGGCTTTTGGCTTTCTTGCTTGTTGCTCTGGAGCTTGTAATTCCATTTAATTAATTTAATTTAATTCCTACCTGAACAAAATGCAAGGTATGGCCAAGCTGTATGACCATCAGCTGCCTGCAGCCCCTCTTGTGTTCAGAAGTGTCCTGGGGCACTAGTTATCACCTGCTGATTAACTTTGAGCCTTGTTGCTACCTCAGGCACACAGCTCCATGTGCAGCCTATAACCTGGCTCTTTCTGGATTGGAAAGATAGCCTTTATAGGAGTTGTATAAACACAGTTAGCCAAAAAGCTCTTGCAAGGAAACTGTACAGGTCTTTCTTTGCTTGTATGAGACACATGTGAAAATTGAGGGTTTAAATAATTCATTTTTTTCCTTTTTCTTTTTTTTTTCTTAGAATAATTCCCTCTGAATCTGCCAACCGGCCCAGGAAGCCTTGCAACTGCACCAAGTCTCTGTGTTTGAAACTGTGAGTAGCGCTTGTTTGTAAGCCTTCCAACACTGACATTGCTTATTTATGCCAGGAGCCAGAACACAAGGTATTTAGGTGCGTGAAAAGTGGGAGGTCGCCATTCTATTTTAGGTGATTGTTGCTCTCCTCCGTGGAAATGGTGCAGTGTGAATGAATGTGAACGAAGCAGAGGGGCAATGTGTCCATCTCAGTTTGTCACAGATTGCTGACCTTGCAGCCTTGCACGTAGGGGAGCAATCTGATCCAGCGTTTGGAGCTGCGTGGTCATTGCTGCGAGTGCATCCCACAGTACCACTAAGTGGATCTACCAAAACCTGTCAATAAAGCCATGCTGAGTTAAGTAGCTCAGAAAGATGGTGCTGGGTCCTTCTTGAGGCATATGACTAGATAGATGGTTTTTCACTGAGGCTTGCTTATTCTCAGGAGACACTTCTCAAATGCCAAATGGGTACAGAGGCAACGACTATTCTCATTTGAGGAGATGCTGAGTTTGCTAAGTTGAGGTCACCTAACTTCCATATCTTCCATTTCAGGTACTGCGATTGTTTTGCAAATGGGGAATTCTGCAATAACTGCAACTGTACAAATTGTTACAACAATCTGGACCACGAAAATGACAGGCAAAAAGCAATAAAGGTGAGGAATCTTTTCTGCCTCTTCTTCTCGCATTGTTGAACTGAAAAGCATGTTCCTATTGGTACCAATTTGAGCATCATCTTGAGCAGCACAGAGACAGAACAGCTGATTTTTGGGTTCCTCTCTGTTCGGCTGGGGGCTAAACAGTAGCCTCTACCTTGTAGAGCTACAGGGTGCTTTATTGGGGTGGGTTTATAACACCCCAATATCCTACCTGTGGGGGGACGGGGGGTTAGAGCTGTTGCTTTTAAATCCTGCTCCCCAAGTGCAATAACTGATGTTTTGAGTCTGCATTGACAGGCCTGCCTGGACAGAAACCCTGAAGCCTTCAAGCCCAAAATAGGGAAAGGAAAGGAAGGAGAATCGGATCGGCGACACAGCAAAGGCTGTAACTGTAAACGCTCGGGATGTCTCAAAAACTACTGTGAATGTTACGAGGTACAAAACACAATCTTGTCGTGAAGTCTCTGGCTTCTCCTTTTGGTACTGGGACTTCTCAGCTTTGCTTGGTCACTTAAGTTGTGTTCCCCTCCTGACAGTAATATTTTGGCTAAGATTTGGAAAGGTGCTTGGCTAGTGCCCAAGGCATGTCTTGCTGTTGTCTGTATACTTTGTAAACAGGGTTTGTGTTGGTACACAGCAGGGAAAATGCTTCTCATCTTGCACTGGACCATCCAAGACTTGTCAGTATTGCAGCAATAGTTACTTTGATCTTCTCTTCTGGCAATCTGCACATACAAAGCAATGCATATTGCAAAATCCATTGCTTCCTGTAGATTTATTTTTAAAACATGTAGCAACTATGTACTCAACTTGAGGGTGTCCTTTACTGAAGAGCAGTATTTCCTGAGTACAGGTCTGGCACCATCTCTCTAGGAACCCAAGCAGTTATAACAGCATCCTGCACACACTGCACAAGAACACATAAAGCTTTGGAAGTCAAGGGCCAAAATCTTGTTGTTTCAGCTAAATGACTGTTATAGGGTTGCAGAGGTGGAACTCCCCTCTCCTCAGTGGAATTCACATGGATTTGAAGGCCACAAAGGGCTGTGTCAAATCTTTGACTTGCATTTGTCTTGAACGTTCATTCTGGGCAGACCTCTTGCCTTGATTTCAGAATTTAGAGGAAACCTCCGTGTTTTTTCCCAGGAGATAATTGGTAACACACTAGAGTAGAAATAGCTCTTCCTTGGGGTTTGTCATGTAACAGATGCAAACTGCAACTTTCACCTCACGACCTCTTTCTTTCAGGCAAAAATCATGTGTTCTTCCATATGTAAATGCGTTGGCTGCAAGAACTTTGAGGAAAGCCCGGAGCGCAAGACGCTGATGCACTTAGCGGATGCCGCCGAGGTTCGAGTGCAGCAGCAGACGGCGGCCAAGACCAAGTTGTCTTCCCAGATCTCGGATCTGCTGACGAGGCCGACGCCAGCGCTCAGCAGCAGTGGGGGCAAGTAAGTCCGTGCAGTTGACAGAATAACAGAATAGTTGTGGTTGGAAGGGACCTATAGAGATCATACAGTCCAACCTCCTGCTCCAGCAGGGACTCCCAGAGTACGAGGCACAGGGTGGCATCCAGGTGGGTTTTGAGGACCTCCAGAGCAGGAGACTCCACAGCCTCCCTGGGCAGTCTGTGCCAGGGCTCTGGTACCCTCTTAGTGAAAGTTCTTCCTCACATGCAGATGGAACTGCCTGCATTTCAACTTGTGCCCATTTCCCCTTGTCGTAACTTTGGCCACCACTGAGAAGAGCTTGGTCCCTTCCTCCCTACATTCCCCCTTGATGTACTTATTAATCAGATCCCCTCTCAGCCTTCTCTTCTCCAGTTCACATTGTCACTTGCTCCTAATAGGACCTTTGTTTTTGTGGGGAATCACTGGGGTGTTTATTCCATTCAGGCTGCCCTTCACCTTTGTCACCAAGGAGGTCGCAGATGCCACCTGCGAATGCCTCCTGGCGCAGGCCGAGCAGGCGGAGAAGCTGGGCAAGTCCAAGGCGGCAGCGGAGCGCATGATCCTCGAGGAGTTCGGGCGCTGTCTGATGAGAGTTATCAGCTCCGCAGGGAAGTCCAAAAGTGACCCTTGTGCCATGAACTGCTGACGCGTGAGCTACAGCTAAGCGGACTGAACGGAACATTGAAGGCACAGGGACACTTTTGGGTCGGGGCGGAGGATTTAATAATATTTGTTAATTTGGTGCTTGTTTTAAACTGACTTGCAAAAGATTGAACTGAGAAATTCTTTTCTAACAAGATGTAGAGTCTTTTAAATCGTAGCGAAATCCTCTTCTACTTATGACGATGCCTAAAGGTGAATTTTTTTTCCTGATGTTGTACAGCTTTTAACTAGGGTTTCCTAAAGCTTGGATATTTTCTTCCCATCTCCCCAAATAATTGCCTCGAGGGCATATATAAATTATTATAATATATATTATTTACAGTGTATGGAGTTGCATCACATTACGCATATAAGAAAATGCAGATGCTGACAACAAACAAATGATGCTTTCGGCAACAGGCCAATAATACACAGAGGTATCAGTGTAACCAAGGCAATTCTGGAGAGAAATGACATAGAGCATCTGAAGGGCCGATAGTGCTGGTGCTGAGGAGGGAATGCAGCGGCTCCCTGAGTGTGTACAGCAGTGAGAAACAGAGTTGGTGGCCAAGAATCTCACCAAGCACCAAGCAAGGTCCAAGGAGCTCGGGGATAAATGCAGATATTTTTTTTTCTTTGCTTTTTGGCTTTGCATGCTCAAATCTTTGGTGAGAGCTCAGGTGTTGTCGAAGCTGGAATGTGAAGGTTGAGACAGTCCTGTAGCCTGCCCAACACCGTGGTGTGATGGCTTGAGTGACAGGCAGCTGGGCCCTGTTCCTTAGGTCGAGCTTGGGCCTCGGAGGGAGGTCTTGGGCAGCCAAATGCCTCCATGGAGGTAGGAGGATTTGGCCAGTTGCATTTTTGAGGGCCCAGCTGTTTCCCTGGAGGGATATTCCAGCCCTAGAGGCTGGAGTGACAGAATACGGAGTAACTGTGGATGTCTCGAGTGGGACTCGAGCTGCCTGCATCCAAAGGGCCCCTGTGAACACGCGCGGAGATCATGTTCGCCCGCTGTGTGGGTCCTCTCGATGCTCCTGCTTTGCATGTTGGCATGTTGGCAATTTTTTTTCTTTTTTTCTTTTGGTTGGAAGCTTTGAAGAGTTGTTGAGGATGGCCGTGACAGCCATGATCATAGAGGATGCTAGTACAGAATCAAGACTGCTACCAAAACATAAGTGCTGATCCTTTGATTAAAAAAAAAGGAAAAAAAAGAAAAAAGAAATTGCCTATGGCAGTATATAGATTAGGATGGGGATTTTTTTCAGCATTTGCTACCAGCTGAGGCAAGCTCAGATCACATTTTTGATAGTGGAACACATTTACAACCTGGACTGGCAAGGTATAGACCTAGAAGTAGCATAATAACCATGTTTAATCCGAGGCATTTTTATTAACCGTCTTACTGCTGCCTGAAAAGATTGCTATTTTTTTTTCTCTCCCAAAGGGATTTTGTATTCTTTGTGTACCTGTAAATACAGAGATACAGCAGGTTGTTCCCGTGGGGTTTTGAGCAGGGCCAGGCTGGGAGAAGGTCGGCACGAGGCGAAGCAGCGGCCGGGCCCAGCGGCTCCGCGCGTGAGGACGGCGACGGGACGGGAGGAGGTTTCCGCTCAGCGGCTTCTCCCCGCGCTCCTGCACGCTCAGCGAGAGGCCCTTTCTCTGCAGCCTGCACTTGGTGCCCCCAAAACGGCTCCCCAAGGTGTAGGAGGGCAGATTGGGCCACCATCTAAGAGCCCTGTCCTGGAGCAGCAGCTCCCTGAGCGGAAAGAGCAAATCCGTGCGGCAAGTCTCTGGAAAGGGAATCCATCGCTCACTGGAAGTAAGGCCATTTTTTTTCCATAATTAGGGCTTGGATTTATTAAAAGTCAGTGCAGTAACTTTACATGTAGATAGTGCAGATATTCAGTTTACTTCTAGTGACCTAATATAGTATGTCCAGTAAGATTTGTATAAATGTAAATTAGTGTAAGTGAATAAAGTAATACCTACTTATGTTATTTTTGAAACAGATTGCAATATGCCTTCTTTTGTTTAGACTTCAATCCATGTTAATTTTGTATATATTCTGTGTCTTACTCTAAATTGCACCTTTTGTGATGTGTATTTATATACAGTGTGCAAAAACACTTGTGAAATTTAGATTACAGTTGTAATTATGTATGATGGCATTGCTTGAGAATATTTTGCTTGTAAAGGCTTTGAAGGTGCAATCAGAAGCTCTTAGTTCTTCTATGTTGTTTTGAACAAGCTCTGTCCAACACGAAGCTCGGATTCCCTTCTCCCCTCGCCCCGCTGGAGTACCTGTGAATTGGGTTTTGTACTTCCTTAGCCATTGGCATCAAACTGCTGGACAAGATCTACAGTCAAGTTCTGCCACTTAGGTCAAAATAATTGGGAAAGGGGCAAGGATTCATTTTCTAGTTCTGTTCACAGCGGAAAGTAGAAAAAAATAAATTTATATTTACTAGGCCTATTCAAAGGATACACTTTTTCTATATTGTAAAAATGAAACAGTCAGATAAATCACAAAGAGAAATAAACATTTATACTATTCTGTAAATATGATGGTTTTGCCCTCCTTTCCGTGAGCGCTGCCAGATACGCAGGAAGGATTTCTCACTGAAATGGCCAAGCAGTAGGCACAGTTTTGATGGAAATACTGCCTGGGCTTCTGGGTGCATGAATCCAGCTGGAGACAACCTCTTGATTGCCCAAGTGTGTTCCTGGATAGCAGTGACCATGTGGCACAACACCAGGGAGCTGAGCCCCTGTGTTGGTCTTTATTTTTTTGCTTGTTTCATAGGAAACAAGCTCTTGTGTGCTGGTTAGACAGAAGTTCTGTTTAACGAGTGGCTAGGAAGGTTTTTTTTTAACGGCTGTCATGTTACATTACCTGCATTAAGGAATGTGAGGCAAAAAGAGCTTGGTGCCTCTTCTTTGGTTCTTGTGTGCCTGATTTCTCAGGAAAAATACCCGGATGGCCCAAGTAAGTGGAAAAGGGATAAGATTTTAGATGTGTAAAGTGGATAAGCTTGAAAGAGATGTGATGGAGGGGAAGCAAAAGGATTTGGAGGAGGAAGGGCATGCCCAGGAGGATGTGCTCAAAAGGGGCTTGGTGTTGCTGTGGTGAAGATGCTCTGTGTTTTACCAGTGAACATCTGGATGAGAAGTGTGGGTAGGCAGAGTGCCCGAGAGAAACTGCATGGAGAAAGGGGAGGCAGGAAAAATCTCCTGCTTCTAGTGGCTGTAGTGAAGACGCATGCAGAGGACTGAGTGCCAAGTCAGTGACTGGTGATAACAGCAGCAGTGAAACTGCAGTCTGTGCAGCTCTTCCGTGGGCCACGCAGGTGTTTTCCTTTGGGCAACACCCTCTAGCTGCTTCCCAAGCAGTAACTACTCCTGGTTAGAGCCAACAGAAAGGAGTAACAGCCCGGCAGGACCTGCTCCCCACAGCTCCTCTCCTTTTGCTGCTGGGGGTTTAGACGATGCGAATGTTAGAGCTTGAAGCTTGTGGTGGGAATAACCAAACCACTGAGACTGCAGCAGCATTTTGCCCCTTGCCTTCCAAAATAGTGTGATCAAATAGTTACCTCCTTCACAGTCCCTTGTGGCAGTGGTGAGGCTGGACTCAGCTGTTCCTAGTGGAGCAGCCTCCTCAGTGCACAAATGAGCTGAATGAACAAGGCTCTTCTGCTAGGTGACTTCCTAGGCACGCAATGCAAATGACCGAGTGGAAGCGCTGCCTGAAGAAGCCTGTGGTATGTGGGGGCTAGAGGCCATGCCAGACACCAGCGCAGGCTGGGGAGAACAGTGTCATGTCCAGGGACAGCGGGTGAACACATCAGGCCGGGTACCAAGAGCAGAGAAGCTGCCCCTGCAGCGGCTCAGCAGGGGCACAGCAGGGATTTCAAGGGCAGCCTCCATCCTCTCTGCCCCTTTGCACACCTGAGAGCTGCTTTCGCACATGGAAATGATTCCCCTGGCCCAGGTTTTGAACGGCAATGGAGATTTTCTAAAGTTAGACTTGAGCACTGGAGTTCTCTAGTGCAATCCACTTGGCCAAGGGCTCGGTTAGCTTGTTGAGGCCGATAGGAAGGCGGTTAGGGCCACGGACAACACGCTGTCTTATTATTCTCCTCACAGCTTTATTTTAGTACAAGCTCATTTATCTACTTTGCATCTTTTAGCGCAGCATTTTTATGATAGATAAAAGGAGCTGCACCATTAATCCCCCAGCCCCCTGCAACTGCAGATGCATCAGTTGTTTTCCTCCTAGCAGTGGAAGGGGACACTGCAAGGGGATGCTGCATTGACCCCTATTACCTCCCTGCACATCTCCAGGACCTCCTCCTCATCTGCCACCAACATCAAGTCCAGGACATGGCTACGGGGCAGCACAAGGTGAAACGAACTTCCTTCCTTGGCTCTTGGGAACTGTGACCCGAACCAGTTGCACTGGTCCCACTTGTCACCATTTAACAGAACGAGTTTTGCCAGGCAAATTGTGCCCCATAGTCTTTGGCAACTTTGTGTAACCTAGATCTGTCTGAAACCAAGGCTAAATAGGAGCAACCCTCATCTACCAGCGACGTGTGAGTTGTCATGGCCCGACCCAGCCTGGGCTTGACTGGCACTGATGCAAGGGCGATGCAAATGAGTGTTTTCCCTTCAGTCTCTTCCATCGGGACTTTCCCCAAGGATATTTCAAGTTTTGGGCACAGTTTGTTCTGACATGGATGTAACACCGACTTATTTTCTTTAGTAAGACCACAAAGTGATTGTCGAGGCTTGACTCCCCGTCAAAGAAATGATCAGCGAGCGTGGGGAAGAGGGGCTTCCTTTGTTCCAGAAGCTCACAGAAAATTTTCTGTTGGAGAAACATATCCCAGAGCTCGGCGTTCCCGTGGCCACCTCGCCCTTGGGCGCAGCTCCTCAGGACGCGTTCCGAAACCCGTGTGATGTGGCGCACGCTGGCAGAGGGCAGACTCACCCCACCTGACTTTCTGATGTAGAGCACCGCCCCGCTCCATAGCCCACTCGCCTCTGACTCAAAGAGCGAAGCAACACACGCGTCGCATTGCAAATCAGAGGCCACTCGTTCGGCCACAGCTCCCGCGGCACGAGTGACGCTCCGCTCGTGTAGTGACGAGTCTGTCAGGGCGTTGCTCAGGGCCGAGTCACACACAAAGAGGCCGGCACTGAAGGGATCATCTGTCACCAGAGTCCTCCCAGGAGCAGGATCGTACTGAGAGCGGACCTTGCCCAGAGTTAGGTCTGTCCTGCAGAAAGTGGGAAAATCCAAGGGGCTCGTGTCACCAAAGCCACTGCCGCAGGGTCCCGGTGCCAAGCTGCAGCCGGGCAGCAGTTTGCCGTAAGCTGCCTGGAACTCAGCGCAAGTAGGGTGGCCGTGGCCAGCACAGGCCTGCCGGAGGGCACGGAGAAACAGCTCCAGCTGCTCGAGGCTCCAGGCGTGGGGCAGGCGGCCCTGCAGAGGCAGCCCTTCTGGCAGCACGTGGTTGGTATAAAGCCACGCGAGGCTTTCGGCATTGAGCAGCAAACTCACAAATCCCAGCTTGCGTTTGCTTTTTATAACACACCTACCCCCGGAGTCTGTCAAGGCGAGGAAAAGGCTCCTGGCTTCACTGAAGAGGTGGTTGATTTTGCTGTAGTCTCCAGCCAGCAAAGGCCCTTTGTGTCCCCTGCCAGAAGGACTTCTGCCCTGGAACACACTGCACAGCCGGCTCATCAAACGCACCAACTTGACGGTGCCGCTGCAGTTCTGGAAGGAGGGCAGGCCCAGACTCTGCAGATGCTCCAGGGCATCGGCAACACCCTCGCTGAACAGCTGAGCAGCGAGGTTGACTCTCAAATAGCCACAGTGCTCGTTGCCAGGAGCGCCGCAACTGGGATTGCCCAGCTCTGACAGTCTTGTCTCTCGCAGGGCCGCAAGCTTCACCACGTGCTGCCACTCTGCTGCCTCCTCGAGCCACTGCACCTTGTGGAAGCACTGCAGCGCGTTCCTCACCAGCTGCAGCGCGTGGCTCGTGTCAAAGAAGTAGGAGATGTGGTGAGCGGAGCCGGGCGGGTGCTGGAAAGTGCACTGGGGCCTCTCAGGGTCGAGGCAGATGCCCAGAGCTCTGGCTGTGTCGGCGCCGCGCGCGTTGCCCCCCGCTGTCACGCACAGCACCGCCACGCCGATGTTGTTCAGCTTATTGAGGGCCTGGCGGAGCAGCTGGGCGACGAGGTGGCCGCTCAAGCTGTGCACAAAGAAGTAGCCAAGAGGAGCCCTCCAGGGACTCGTGATGCCGACCGCCATGAGGATTATTGCATCCGAGGCCAGCGGGGCTTCGTCGGCATCCAGGACGCCCAGCCCCATGTCAACAAAGCCCACGAGCTGCTCGCTCTGGGTATCCCACTCCTGCTGCCTCTGGAGGGCCACGTCCTGCACCAGCAGGGCACAGTGACGGTAGGGCTGCTCCCCCTTCTCCACTTGCTCCTGGAGGCGAATAAAAATGTCCCTGCTGAAGCCTGGAGCAGCACCACTATTACACAGCCAGCTGGAAAAGGAGGAAGGATGTTGTTAGGAGCTAAGATTTACAGCATGAGTTTTCTAATCTCTTCCTTTGCCCAGCTAACAGTTCCAAAGCTTCCCCTCTGCACGGCCTTAGTGGTTTGACATCTCTGTGTTGATGCTTGCCCCAGGTCTCTATCCTCTCTCCAGTAAGCTCTAACTGATGAGGGCAGTGCAGTTGAAAGAACTGCTACTTCAACGTCACCTGCTCCTCCTACAAGAAATACCCAACTAGTTTTTGCTCTTTCTTTCCAGTGTTTGGGCCTTTTCTTCCTTCTCAGAGGAATATTTTCACCACAGACTTACGTTCCCTCAATTTCTAAATAAGTAAACAGAAACCCGTCCAAAATGAATGAAAATGAACTTGCTTTGTCAGGCTGGCAGGATGAGGCAGGGGGAAAATCTTCCGCAGGTGGGCATAGACCTTATTGTGGTAAAGGTGGACAACACAAGCAAATTGTTTCATCTCCAGGGAGTATTCGGTCATATGTCTCCAGTTATGTGACTCACAAGGCAAATCTGCTTTCAAAAAAGTACGAGGTCAGCTTCAGTGATGCAAGTAAACAGCTGCTGATGCAGCAAAGGAAAAATATTGCAGCACAAGTTGTAGTTAAAGTATAGTGTTACCCCTACCGATCTGGCAGCTGGTGCTCACCCTGGCTATTTACAGCCACGTAAGTTCATTAAACTGGAATGAGGCAGCGTCTGCCCTGAAGCTCTGACTCCAACACCCCGAGCAGTACCTGAAAACTGGGCCTGCAGCAAACTCACACTTTCCTCAGACAAGCGCTTCTTCCCCGCCAGCTCCCTGATGAATCTGAGGATGTTTCTGGGCCGCGGCGCGGGGCTCCTCCTCGCTGCCACCAGCGGCTGCTGCTGCTGCTGCTGCTGCTGCTGCTCCTCGGGCCACGCTCCTACCTGCTGCCCTTGGGCCTGCTGCCCGGCTGCCGCCGCCGCCTCCTTCAGGCTGTAGTTGTGATCCTCGGAGACCACCTCGTCGTCGGAGGGGACAAGGAGCGGCTGCTTGAGGGCTCGCGGGGACAGCCCGCTCCCGCTGCGAGGGCTCAGCGCATCCTAGGGCAGCAAGCGCGGGCGGTTAGTGACTAAGTCCCTCGCCCTGATTGCCGAGGGGGACAGACAGACACGAGCACGGACACACACACGCACCGGGCGCGGCGGGAAGCGCGAGGGCACGGCCCCCCGGCGCAGCTTGCGCCGCAGCCCGTAGCGCTCGAAGTCGCCCTCGGCGAAGTGCCTGGAGCACAGGATGGCGCCGGGGCCGGGGCTCCAGGCCTGGCGGCTCCGCGGGTCCACGCGGTTCACGGCGCGGATCCACGCGCGGCGCTGCGCGGCGTCCACCGGGAACCTGCGGAGAGAGGCAATCGTGGGCGGGCGGCCGGGCGGGAGAGCGCCGGGCCCGCCCCGCCGCACGGCGACACTCACTGGTGGAAGGAGATGCCGCGCTCGCGGCTGCGCCCGTTGTCGCGGGCGGTGCAACCCAGCGCCGAGCAGCTCCGTGTCATGGCGCCCCGTCGTAACGGCCCCGCGTAACGGCCGCCCCGTAACGGCCGCCCCGTAACGGCCGCCGCCGGAGCCCCGCCGCGCCCCGCGCCTCCTCATTGGCTACCGCGATGCCGCTTTCCATTGGCTGGCGGGGCGCTTGCTTCGGCATTGGGTAGAGCGGCCGGGAGGGCGGGGCGGCTGCTTCCGCAAGCCCCGCCCCAACACGAGACGTGCAGAAGAGTGGCGGAAAGGGAGGGGGAACATCGGACCAATCGGCAGCGGCGGCGGCAGAGGAAGAGGCCAATGGGGGAGAGGTGCCGCCTCTTAGCCAATGGGAGCGGCTCTTCCTGCCCCTATATATAGGCGCGCCGAGCCTTTTCTCTCTATTTTTGCGCTCTTGAGAAGCGGTTGCTCGTGGGCTCGCGATGCTGTGGGTAGCGCGGCCTCGAAGGGGCCACAGGCCGGGCCGCCCGGCGGGGATGCCGCGAAGCGCCCCGCCTGGTACCGCCCGCCTGGCGCCTGCCGAGGGGCCCCTGAGGCGGCGGCGGGACGCGGCTGAGGCGCGCGCGAGGCCCCGGG
>JAUBOD010000004.1:1367361-1383832 GCA_032353885.1 Nothura maculosa
GGGGGGGCGGGCAAGTCTTGCCCGCACGCGGGCGGCGGTTGGTGACGGTTAAACGGTTGCCCCTCCCCGGCCGGAAGGGGCGGGGCGCCGCGGGCGGCGGCGGAGCCGGAAGGCGCCCGGGAGGCGGCGCCGGGGCTGCCACGTTGGAGCGGGCGAGCGGCGGCGCCGGCCGGGGCAGCGGCGGGACACGGCCCGGGTGAAGGGGAGCGCTGCCCGGGTAAGGGGGCACCCGGGCGGGGAGGCTAGCGGGGCTGCTGGCCGGGGAGCCCCCCGAGCGCTGCCTCGGCGCTGCCCGGGCCGCGGGGAGAGCCCGGGCGGGCGGCAGCCTCCAGAGCCCGCCGTGATCCCCCGCCCCGGCGGCCGGGAGCCGCCTTGGGGCGCTGCCTCGCCCCTCTCGTCACCCCTTTGCCGGGGGAGGGGGGGAAGGTGCCGCGGATGCCCCGGAGCGCGGCGGGAGCTGCGGCCGCGGGCAGGCCCTGCTCCAGAGCCTGCCCCGCTGCGGCCCCTGCGCTCCCGGGCTCTGGAATAGAGCCGAGGGACACGGTGCGGAGCCGCCGCGAGGGCCTCCCGTGCCGCTTGTGGCGCCTCTGGCCGGCGGCGTTTCGTGGCCAATTGTAGCTCTTCTGAGGCCTGGTATTACCCTTGGGTTTGTGTGTGGCGGCAGGAGCTGCTGCGGGAGGCACAGGGCTGGTAAAGGCTCTGCCGTGGCTCCTGCCAAGGGGCTGGAATGCAGCACCCGGCTCCCCCTGAGCACCTTCTGCCTGCGTTGTGTGTGAGAATGACTTGTGTTGTTGTGCTGCTTCCCCTTAGCAACATGAAGCTGAAGGAGGTTGATCGCACCGCCATGCAGGCGTGGAGCCCTGCCCTGCAGCACCCCATTTACCTGGCCACAGGTGAGTTGCTGGGACGTGGGCCAGGGGCCTTGGTCTGCTCGGGGTGAGGCTGGTGCAGGTGAGAATTAGAGTGGTTAATTTGTTGCCTGATGGTTGAGGCTGGAACAGAGAATGCTACATAGTACTTCAGAGGCATTTTTCCGGCCTTGTAATACTGATTTATCCTTCCTTAAAGGATACTGCTTTATCTTATCGTTAAATCTTTCATTTGCTCTTTTTTTTTTCTCTGAGAGCATGTGCTTGCTGCCCTATAGGCAATACTGCCAGCGCTTTTTTTCCAGAATAAGGCTCCAACATCCTAATGTTTTATCGACTAGCTCTCCTTTATTGCTCTTCTCCTACTTGTCTTGTTTCTCTGTTATTAAAGGGTTTTCTTGTATGTAATCATCTGGGGCCAAGACTTCTAAAGTTTCCTCCTTCATGGTGGTTGAGAAACCCATGGAGGAGGAAATCAATAGGAGGAGAATTACATAGAAATACCAATAAAGCAGATGGTGCTTTGATGGGATTCTTATGCCCTGCCTGATGTTGCTTTTGCAGTTGCTCCTTTCTGTAGCACATCCCTCTCATCCCTGCACGTGCTTCTTTGTAGGAACCTCTGCCCAGCAGCTGGATGCAACGTTCAGCACCAACGCGTCCCTAGAAATATTCGAGCTGGACTTGGCCGACCCTTCCCTGGACATGAGGTCCTGTGCCACCTTCTCCTCCTCTCACAGGTATGGGATTGCAGGAGTTGTGTGCTGGAAGGCCAGCGTGCAAGGCTCAAGCACACTATCCTCATGGAGAGGAGCAGAGCTGTTGGGCTCAAGGGTGGCCCATGGGTGACGTGGCCTTTCAGAGGGGACACTGTGGTGCTGTCATCAAGTCAGATCTCCAAGATGCAGCTTCACGTTGCCACTTGGGTCTTTTGCACCCTTATTGTGTGCTTGGCCACATAAATATGTTTCCAAGCATGATTCCTAGAAGATGTGTTGCCTCGAAGTACATTGACCTGAATGAGGATCTGGCCACACTTGCACGTAGGAAGGTTTTGACTCTGTTCAGGGATGTTCTATTAATGTGGGTAGAAACAGTTACACTCATTTTTGCAGGAAGCTGTTTGTTTTGTTTTGCTTTTGTAGCAGTGAGATTCCTGGCTCCTCCTGGGGCTGCCAGGGCCAGTTTATCAAATCCTGTAGTCATCAGCATTTAGGTGTGTGGAGTTTGGGAGAAACAACCCCAGCCTGTGCTCTGCCTTGGTGTGCAGGCAGAGCCGAGCTTAACATTCCCAGTTGACTCACAGAGAGCAGGATGAGCCACTTAATCCTTTAAAATGTCACGGTTCAAGCTTGTTGTAACCATGGCTGAGATGTTTTGGGGCTTGCCAAGTGCCATGTGTGCTTCCCAGGTGCCAAAAGGTTTTCCCTAGAGTGAGGATGCAGAGCCTTAGCCTTTATTTGGACTTACAAGTTGAAATGGTCAAGTGATGCAATTCTCATCAAATCAATTCTGCAACAAGTTCTCCACATTGTCATCCTCCAGCAAGCCCTGTGCTGTTTTATAGGGCCGTACTTGATTTTTGAAGGGTCAAAGGACAAGTGGAAAGGAAATGCATGCTTTTTTGTTTTGAATTCCTCACCCTTTTGTACTTTTCTGGAGGGATTCTTGCATTGCCCCTGTTGGATTGTGTTGGTACCGTGTTACTGATGTCCAGCAAACCCATGGGTCAGTTGACTTCCCTGCATAATTCACCAGCTGCAGAACTTTAATTGTCCAGGTGTTTGTAGTATGCAGCTTATCGAGCTGGACCCAAGATATTTTAAATTATTTACACATTGCTCTTATCTGAGTAAGAGCTTAGCGATAAAGAGCAGATGCTAAAGTAATTTCCCCTGCTTTCTAAACCACATCATTTTCATATCTGATTGCCTGGCAAATAGTAGATGTGTCCTTAATAGAAGACGTGTTTTCTGCACAGTCAAATACATGGGAGTGCTGTTGTGCTAAGGGAACAAACTTGTTTAGTGAAGCAAGAAGGGATATTTGCAGATTGACAAAAGCTGGGAAATAGCTGGAAGCGCATTGGATTCCTCTGACTTGGTCTGGAAAGGACAGCATGGTCCAAATGCCATATTTAGGTTGGAACAGACCACAAGCTGAGCATCCAGGGCAACAGATAGCTTTTCTTTTTTTTTCCTTTACGTTCAGGAGCACAGATGAGAGAACAAGAATTGGATTTTGTTCTACTTGCACTTATCTATTGCATGAGGAGCTGCCCTCAACTTCTAGAGTCTTATCTACAGGCTGGGGTTGGCAGGGCTTACAGCCCTTCTTTTGATTTATTCCTATGGTTATACAAAAACCCTCTCAAAATCATGTGTATAAAGTGTTAGAACTTTATCAGTTAGGAGAGCCATGGGTAGAGCTGCCCTTTGGAGCATCTGTGATGTCTCCTGGCTGATGTGGCTTTGCACGGCTGTAGCCTGGGGTCTTTGTGTCTCCCAGGTACCACAAACTCATCTGGGGGCCGCACAGCATGAGCTCAGGCGAGGGCGTCTCGGGAGTCCTCATCGCCGGGGGCGAGAACGGGAACGTCATCCTGTACGACCCGGCCAGAATCATCGCTGGGGACGCCGAAGTCGTCATTGCCCAGAAGGACAAGCACACGGGCCCCGTGCGAGCGCTCGACGTCAACATCTTCCAGGTTGGCTTTCTGTTGTGCACCTAGACCAGCGGCCTGTCTCAACAATTTGTTACTCTAAATGTTTCTGTCCCTTTCCCAAGCTCTGAAAACCACAGATGAAATCAGGTCCTTGCATATTTGTATGTATCTAGTACGGAGAACTTGGCTGTTAATGGGGTCTGAGGCTGGAGAAGGAGTTTCAGGCTGATCCCTTCTCCATTTTGTAACTTCTGTACCTAACCAGAGCAGATTTACTGAGTATGGGTGATTTTCTGTGATGTTTTTACCTGGTCTCCCTTTTTACTCCATAGGCTGTATCACTATTTCTCTGGTCATAGGGAGCATTTACTTGCTCTGTTGCTTTGAGGGCTTAATTGTTAGGGTTGTCTTGTTGGGGAATGGGGAGGATCTGTCATTGCAACTTCTAAATCCCTTCCCTAGCAGGGGAGACAGCAGAAAGTGCTTGGATGTGGCCTTTTTAAAAGGCAGGAGAGCTCTCAAAAGCAACAAGCTTTTCTCCATTACTAAAGTGGATTTACCTCCTTCTGGATGTAGTGGATTGGTTTTTTTTCCTCATGCCTGTGAGAAGTTAATTGATTGTGTTCTCTAAAGAGCCCTTCTGTATGTGGACAGTTGCTTTTAGCAAGTGCACATGGGGCCCTTTCTGAATGACTTCATTACTGCTTGCTAACAGACACAGCCCTAAGGATCTGATTGACCACTGAGATTACAAAACCTGATATTGAAAATGCTCATAATGCCTTATTTGTGTGTTTTGCAGACTAATCTGGTGGCCTCCGGTGCTAACGAGTCTGAAATCTATATCTGGGACTTGAACAATTTTGCCACACCAATGACACCAGGGGTGAAGACACAGGTAGTACATACATATGTCTTAAGTACTGCAAACCAGTAAAAAATAAGCAGATTACTCAAATTGGCAGTTTGTTGAAGCCTACAAAATGATAACCCCTTAAGTGCCTCCCTGTTCTGTGCAAGATGTTGCATTTTATCAAGCAACAAGTAATCACGAGCCAAGTCTTTGTGGTTACACCCTCTTTAAAAAATATTTTTAGCTGCTGGTCCATGGGTTGGATCTCTAGTAGTCTTTTTTGGCATGTTTCAGCACATGTGAATCTAAAGATGGTGAACAGAAAAATACAGGAAAGACTAAACCCAGCAAGCGAGAAGTCGGAAAAGGAGGCACTTGGTTTGGCAGTTGCCTCTGTGGTTTTTAAGGAATATGTAATTGCACCTCTGTTTAGCCTATGACTTGTTCAAAGAAGTTTACGGGGGAAAAGAAGAAAGGATTTCTGTCTTTTGTCCTTGTAAAGGAGATAAAGGACTGGGAGGGATGGTTTTTTTTTAGAAATGTTTATGTTGTTCCAGTTGGTAAAATTGCACAAGCTAATTGTGGTTACTAGAAAATGAGTACATAGCTGCATGATAAGCTGGGGAGAAGAATTAGCGAGGAAATGGGATGAGGAACAGTTTTGTTTAAAGAATTTACATTTAAAATGTTCACAAGAATTTACACTTAAATGATTATTTCAGTTTCACATCTACTTTTGGGAGGAAGTTTGTCTCTATTGAAGATCTCTATGCAGGAATTTCCATGTTTGATAGTCACTTAAATGAAATGTGTCATCTTTTAATCCACATCATCAATGATGCTTGGAAATACAGTGCAGTGAGGAAGAGGGCATTAGAGTTGCCCTTATTACAAAGATGAAATCTAAGCAGTTAAAAAAATGTGACTACAGAGGTCTTTCAAGCAGGGCTAACCTCTCCTCTGCAAGTTATAAACTAAAAAAGAGAGGCAAAAGTATATTTGTGTACCCAGATGTATTTTTGTGCCGTGCTTTGATGTTCTAAATGACTAAATGTATCAGGCTCCAAAAGGGAGGTGCAGAGTGGAGGCAGCTTTTCCAACTGGGATTTTCAGGTTTTCTGCTGCACAGCTTGTGTGCACAGGAAAGCAGAAGGAACAGGGGAGGGAGGCAGATCTCCATAGGGACGTGTGTTTGAGCAGAGTGTGGCAAGCAGAGGGTTTTGTGGCCGCCTGCCAGCCTGTGACGGGTGTCCTGTGTGTGGCAGCCCCTCGAGGACATCAGCTGCATCGCGTGGAACAGGCAAGTCCAGCACATCCTGGCGTCGGCCAGTCCTAGCGGCCGCACCACCGTGTGGGACCTCAGGAAGAACGAGCCCATCATCAAAGTCAGTGACCACAATAACCGGGTGAGTAAACTGCCCCACGATGATGGGGTTTCTTAAAGTGTTGGTAGAGATAGCTGAAAAAAATGTGAAAACACTTTGTGCAGGAGGTTTCTTACCTTAAAGAATGTTTATAGTGTTACATGAAGAGATTGGGAATGAGGCTGCTCAGTATCATCTATTTCAATATCCTGGGAAATTAAATGGAAGTCGTCTTGTTCATGGAGTCAAGGAGTTGATCCCAAGTGAATGCAGTTCAAAACATTTCCTGGGAATGCAGCAGCAAGTGGGGCAGTCCCTCAGGGCTGCCATCTCCCTGCATCTGTCCCCACTTAGTGTGGTTGTCCTGTGTTCCTTGGTGCCTGTTGGTGACCCAGTGCTGTCCCTCAGATGCACTGCTCAGGGCTGGCCTGGCACCCCGACGTCGCCACGCAGATGGTTCTGGCTTCCGAGGACGACAGGTTGCCTGTGATTCAGATGTGGGACCTGAGATTTGCCTCCTCACCGCTTCGTGTTCTCGAAAGCCATACAAGGTAGAAACTCTCCTTTCTTTCGTACTCTCCACCCCCAATATCTTAAACAGGAATAAAGGAAAAGTTTGGATAATTTCCCATGCCACTCCATTTAATGAGTGCAGCTTTTCCATATGCCGTAAAACAACCCCTGTTTTAAAGGAGAGGACAGCAACAGGTCTGTGTGGCAGCTGCTGCTCCAACTGCTGCCATCTGTACTCCTGACATGAACCTTAGGCTAATGAAATTCAGCTGTTCAACTAAGTAGTCCTTATGGGTTTACATGCCATGTGTTGATGATGCAGGTAAATGAATGACTTGCGTGTAGAAAAGATGACTTGTTATTTAGTTTTTCCTAAATGAGTTAATCTCTTCTTTTCCTTGTGCCAGGGGCGTTTTGGCCATTGCTTGGAGCATGGCAGATCCGGAGCTGCTACTTAGCTGTGGGAAGGATGCTAAAATCCTGTGCTCCAACCCGAACACAGGCGAGGTATTGTGTGCAAACCACTTGTGAAATGTCTCTCTGCAGTGACACGAGTAAAGCAGTGTTTTTCAAAGCACACTGTTCTTTTCGCATACTGTTTTACCCATTCTTCCAATGCTTGCTTCCCTGTGTTATCCACACATTGAAGGAAGAAGAGCTATTGAAACAATTCCATGCTCCTTCCTCTCATGAGAGAAATGTTTGAGTGATAAGGCACCTAGCCTGATTTCTTGCAGCTGAAATATGAGCCTTCAGAGTTTTCCAGTGATACAGGACGCCTTCCTAATAGTCTGGCTCTACAGCCTTATAGCAATAAGGAATGTAAATAGCCCCACTTTAACTGTTTGCTTTTTTTTAATTGGAGTTCATGGGGCTGAATTACTTGAATCATCATTGTCTTTTTCCCCTCTTTAAGTTTGAGAAATTTTAGCCAGAGCAGAGGGATTTTACAGGCTATAGAGACAGTGGCAGATCATCGAGCTGCGTTGAATCCTTTCCCCCTTGCTGGACTTGGGAATACCTTCCAAAGGGCACGTGGATTTTTTTGGTATCCAGAAGACTCGAGTTAGTCCTGCTGTAGAGATCCTCAGGGTGTCATTCCCATGGGTAGCAGCATTTTATTACCAGCCCTGCACTGACACCCTTGTTCTCCTTGGCCAGGTGCTCTACGAGCTGCCCACGAACACGCAGTGGTGCTTCGATATCCAGTGGTGTCCCAGGAACCCCGCTGTCCTTTCGGCAGCCTCCTTCGACGGGCGCATCAGCGTCTACTCCATCATGGGGGGCAGCGCCGACGGCTTGAGGCAGAAGCAGGTGGACCAGGTATGGAGCATGGAGACCACAGAGCAGGCATCTTGGAAGTCCTTGGTGGCTCTCGTGCCAGCTGGATTATCCCCAGATGCTGTCCATAAGGCTGCTTGTCTTTTATCAGAGAACGTGTCACTTGTGTTTTTATTTATTTATTTCTTCCCCTTTGTGTTTTAAGCTTTCCTCTTCGTTTGGGAACCTGGATCCCTTTGGCACAGGCCAGCCTCTCCCGCCCCTGCAGCTTCCCCAGCAGACGGCCTCGCAGAGTGTCATTTTGCCCCTCAAGAAGCCCCCCAAGTGGGTCCGGCGCCCCGTGGGAGCCTCCTTCTCGGTAAGCAGGGGCTCGGAGTGGCATCGTGTGACCTAGCCCCCGTGTCCTCACCATTTCAGGACACTTTTAACTGGTATAAATGCTGCCGTAAGCAGGGTACATCACATGCTTTACCATGTGTTTAATAGTGCACAGGGCTTTTTCAGGACATCTGCTGCAGTAGCATAATATAACCTGCCTGCTAGACACTCTGCAGATTCACAGCCCCAGTTCTTTGGAGTATGGGCATCTTAGTCCCTTCGTTTAAGGAAAAACTTGGAAGTCCTATTGAATGTATGTACCCTTTTTTCAAGTGAGCTCCTTGACTTCATAGAGATAGGAGGAGGTGGAGAACATAAGTATTGTAATGCCAGCAACAGTTATCCAATAAATGAAGCACATATATGCACTGCATAAAAGAAAATACATGGATATGTGTATGTGTATATATATATATATGTAGGTGTGCATACAGTTATTTTGACAGTCTTGAATGCAGAACTGCCCTCTATGTGCTGCACGTGTGTCTCCATTGTAGTTTGGAGGCAAGCTGGTTACGTTTGAGAGCACCAAGGCTCAGCAGCAGCCGGGCATCGAGCAGCAGCAGCAGCAGCGGTTCCACGTCTACGTGAGCCAGGTGGTCACGGAGAAGGAGTTCCTGGCCCGCTCCAAGCAGCTGCAGGAGGCTGTGCAGTCCGAAGGCTTCGTGAGCTACTGTCAGAAGAAAATCGATATGGCCCAGGCTGACTTTGAGAAGAACGTGTGGGCCTTCCTAAAGGTACCATCCTGAAGAATGACAAGCAGTCCAGGGATTCCCACCTCCCCACCAGACTGCTCCAAAAACGTATCCCTCTGCACCATATGATGTTTTAGCAAGGAAGCCAGGTGTGGAATTGGGTAGTGGTGCCTGGAAGCGCTGCCGGTCGAGGTGGCCCCTAAGAACCAGAGGGCCCTTGGAGCAGAGGCTGCTTGAGGTTGAGAACATCACAGCAGAGGGCAACACTTGTAAATCCCCCGGGAGGGCGTATCTTGTCCAGATTTGGAGGATTGGATAGGGATTGTGGAGGCAGAATAAAGCTTAGGCACAGCTTGAGATGTGCCCTTCACATCTAACTGGGTGTTTAGAGGTTTCCACACCAAACTGATGGGCACTTTGTTCCTATACCCTTGGTCTCCAGTCACTAGTGCTCAACGTGTGTTTGTGCTTGACAAGTGAAAATGTGGAGAGGGAAAAAGACAACTGCCACTTACTCCTTTTAACTTTTTCACAGGTGAATTTTGAAGAAGATTCACGTGTTAAATATCTGGAACTCTTGGGATACAGGAAAGAGGATCTAAGGAAGAAGGTAAATGTGCTGGAAAGATGCATGTTAAGTGCTTGTACTGACTCACACATCTGTACAGTGCAGCCTGGAATGCTCGCCGTGCCAGATGTGGTTGAAATAGTGCTTTACATTTGAGACTACAAGAGCAACTACCACAGACTGCTTAAGATCATGCACATTTTTATACCCTGCTTTTATTTCAGTGTGCTTCCCAGTGGATAGTATTTGTGCTGCAACTTGTATAGCTCTCATATAGACCCTTCGTACTGGATCCTTTGTTTGCTTAAACATCGCTAACTTAAATATTTATATACTATTAATATACCTAATGTTCCTTTTATTCCCTCAGATCCTCAAATCTGCCTCTCCCTACATAACTTCAGATATTCTAGGGACAGTTGCATCTTGCTTTGCCTATTTTGGGGTTTTTTCAAGCTATGTAATCTTGCAATATGTATGTTCTCTGAGAATTTCAAAGCAATCAACAGACTTTAACCCCATATTTGCCTCTGCCTCCATGTTGATCTCATTGTCGCACACAAAACCTTTCCTATCAATTGGTAGAAGTTATTCATGTAACTTCTATATGTCATATACCTATATTGTAATATCATTGATTTGGAGCCTTTTTTGGTTTCCTGGTTAAAGAACTTCTATATATTCCTCATAGTTTCATTAACTTTCGTATAATGCTAAAATATACCTGTTCATGGGAATGCCCTCAGGAACAAGGAAATTTGACTGTATTTAGGAAGACAGAAATTATATTACCAGGGGGCATCTTATACCATTTAGATGTGGGTCTTTCTGGAAAAGCTGGATCAAGTTTTTTATATCATGGTGAAATCTGGTTTTCAGAAGCAATAGTCAAAAGCCCAGATTTTCCTAAAAACCTGCAATATGTTTCAGTTCAAACAGTTGGGAAGCATCTGCAGTATGAAGTGTAGTATGAAACATGCTAGACATAAACTGCAGAGCTCTTAAGTTGCAGATGGAGTTGGGTGATTTTTATGTCTCCTCTGCTCAGAGACAAACTGTGCGGTGCCATCTGCGTGTTGGTGCCCAGGGATATCAGCTGCCTGTTCTGCCTGGTTTGCTGCTCTCACTGCTGTGCCTGGGATTGGGCTAGTTCAGTTCTGAGTCAGTGGATTTGAAAGTTTGACTCATTTCCACTGTATTGATGTATTTGTTGTGATCTAAAATTTCTTCATTAAATTGGGATTTTGAAGGCCTGTAAGGAATCCAAAGACCTGCCTTGCCTTGCAAAGCAGTAAGTGCTGGGGATTTAGCTCATTTCTCCTTTGGAAAATCCTACCTGAAGGTCACATGCATCAACCACAGCATCCTGGCAGTTGATCTTCTCACTGTCATTTGTCACTAGTTGAGGTGCCCTCAACAGTGCAGGCAGTATTTTTTTCCCTGTATAATCTCTTTTCCTGTAATGTCTTAGTTATTACTGTGGCTTCTAGAAGCTCCAGTGAGGTTGAGGCAGAGTTAAAAATTAAAGAAAGGTCCAGAAAAGGCTTTCCTTGGGAGTTTGGCAAGCAGGTGGCTTAGTAGTAAGCTCATGAGCAGGCTGGGAAAGGAAGTTGCTCTGATTTACACTCTTGTGAGTAAAGTACCAGCTACATGGCCAATTTCTCAGGATGAGATATGAGCCAAGAGGCCTGTCTCTAAAATGAAAGGCTCCTTAGCAGAAAACCTTGCCTGTGTTTCAGATTACTTCAGCTCTGAGCAAAGAAGGCCTTGCAGATGATAACTTCGGAGAGGTAAGCAGAAGTCTACGACTTGGTCTAGTTTTATAATGCGATAAATGTGCCGAGGAAGAAGAATATTCCTTTCAGCTTGGTAACTCTAAGTTGGGAATAACTTCACATGTAAGAACCTCATAAATTCAGTAGGATGAAGGAACTTAGTGTAAATGAACATACTTTTTTCCTTTGCTATCCTGCCTGTTTCATAGTGAAGGACTATCAGTCATAGCTTTTGGCTCAGGATCTTTCATGTCTGCTGCTTTGCCATTCTGCTCAGATGGTTGCTGTGGTTTTAGTGTTTATAGAGCCCAATGTTGCTTTCTCTAGGGGGGGCTGCTGTGCTACCTTTGCCTAGTCACGGCTACTGCATAGAAATGAGGCTGTATACGTTTTAGATGTCACCAGCAGCTGCTTAATAGAAAATATATCTATATATTTCTTAAAAGTTTTAGGGCAAATAAGATGAAAGCAGCATAAGGTACTACATAGAGATAAGAACAAGGAAATGGAGGATCTTTCCCACTCTGTTGTGGTCACACGTGGATTTGGGATGCTTTGCTGTGCGCAGCAGATCAGCTCTGAGCACTGGCAGGAAGGTGGCTGTGCTCTGCACGGCAGAATATTTATCCTGGCTTTTCTTTATCCCCTGACAACTGCTTTTCTCTTCTCAAGGCACCCACAGGATCTGATGGATCTGCCCTGACCGAGGTGGGGGAAGGCCAGGCTGCAGAGGAGCAGTTCTTCGGAGAGGTGTGTGCTGCCTTCTGGACTAACACAGATTGCCTGGGTATTCCCTTGGCTTTCACCAGCGTTTCATTGTGTTTTCCTGGTGCTGGAGATGCATGAGGATATGGGGTGACAGTGATGATGTGCTCTCGACTGCTTCCAACCACATTGTGCATCATTTTGGCACAAAACCACTCTCCAGGAAGTCTCTTTACCTGAGCCAGACATGACTCTTCTTCCTCTCTCACTCTCTTGCTCAAAATGTGCTCTTTATGTTGGCTGCACGCTGGTGCTTCACGCTCTAAGGAGACCGTTTCAGCAACCAGTATGTGAGCAAGGTGTTACCAGCAAGCATTTCTTCAGGAGCTACAACTACATGTGTTTGCATGCTGGCTTATTGAGGAGGAGGCAGGGTGTTTTGTGCCCCCTCACTGGGTCTTACTGTGAACATTCATGGTGGAGAGACTTCCCTCTTGCTATTGTTGTGCTTTTCTTAAAGGATTTTGTTAAAAAATCCGAAACCCAGCAGATGATGCTCTCCATTTGCTTTGTGGGGAGCTCATATAAAGAAGGTTCTTGTGTCAAGGCTGAAGACTTTTGTGCCAAGCCAGCCAAGAGCTTTAGCATGTCTGGAGTGCCCTGGACTTGTGTGTCCAGAATGAAGCCTGTGTTGTGCTTCCTTGGGCCAGGCTTGCTCCTGGAACCTGCTGTTTTGAGGATGAGCCCAAACTCCGTGTGGAGCGAAGTGAAAACTAAGTAGCATCCCTAGATGCTTCTTTGTGCTGGTGAGCAAGAAGGGAAGGAGAATTTGGGATTTGGGGAGGATGTGGGGGTGATGCCTGTGTGTGCAGGCACGTTCACCTGTGCAGGTCAGTACCAGGCTCTGCCACTTGGGATCTCCTCACGTGCACAACTCAGACGTGCGTAAGCCTGACCCTGGTGGGAAGAAATCTGAAGATTTCACTGTTTTGGCATCTAGTTTAAAAAATTTCCACATTGCTCAACTCTATGCAGGCACCAGGGGAGGCTGATGATCCCGAGCTGAAACAGCTCTGTAGCAAATGACAGGGTTAATGCCCTTCCCTTCTGAGTCAATGATCTCTTAGGGAAATGGCAGTTGGAAAGCGGGTGCTCCTTGCTGTCTAATGCAAGGTGCATTTTTTTAAGCATGTTTTTGTTTATCCCAGTTATTTGCCCAATCTCAACAACTATGCTTTCCTTTTTCCTTAGGATTTAAAGGACCATAGACATGGACCTGAAGATTCAGTGCCTGCGAAGATGTTTAACATCTCTGTTAGTGGAGGTAAAATAACATTTATACATATATATATATATATTTATATATATACACATGGGTGGGGGAAGCAGGAGGGAAGAACTTCTGTACAGATCATATTAAAGTATTATCAACATTTGCCCCTAACTCATTTATTTCTCAGCAGTCTTCAAGGCACTTGGTAACACAGGCCCTTCAGGGAAGCAAAGGAAATAAGCAGCACTCATGCCTCACCACGGAAATGCTTAATGTGATTCCTGCTGCCATAAGAGAGCAAATCTGTAAAAACAGCACCTTGCTCTTTGTGCAGAAGCATCCAGGGCATCCTCTGTACATAGAAGCCCTTGAGCCCTGTCTGCATTTGATGATGTATCTGATGCTGGTGCTGGATGGTTGTCTCTGAGGTGATTCAGAAGGGTGCCCTGCATGAAATCGCGGCATCTTGTTCCAGCACCTTGATAAGTGACGATCCAAAGTGTCTCATCAGATCTGGCCTTGACCTTACTGTGTTGGAGACCAGAGATGAGCTTGAGCCTCCCCATAAATGTGTTGTTGCATCCTTAACCGAATGGCGTGTTTGAAAATGCCCCCCTCCTTGCTGTTGCAGATGTGGATGGTTTGATCACGCAGGCTCTGCTGACGGGTAACTTTGAAAGCGCCGTGGATCTCTGCCTGCACGACAACCGCATGGCCGATGCCATCATCCTGGCCATCGCGGGCGGCCAGGAGCTGCTCTCCAGGACGCAGGAAAAATACTTTGCCAAGATGCAGAGCAAAATTACCAGGGTATGTATACTGAGCTGGAGAGAAACCCCCTAGTAGAACTTTGCCACCCCTTTTTCAAGTTATAAGTTTCCATGCCATCTTGTAGGTGTCTTTATGTGAGAACATTATAGATGTTAAGCATCCACAGGATAAGTGCAAGCATTTTTTCCTGTTATAATGAATTTTCTTGGAAAGGAGAGGCACACCAGCTGGGAGAGAGTTTTGTGCTATTTCTAGTGTTGCTTGGAGCTGCATACATGCTAGTGAAGTCTCACTGTTTGAGGTAAATATGTTTAGCAGCAAACACTTTAATGTCTGATCTTGATGCAGGCCTGTGTGCAGTGTCTGTAGCATTGTGTTAATTCCTGCCTGTGATCCGTTGCAACGGAGACTTTGATGCTTGGATTCACTGCACACACAGAGGGATAGCAGAGGATAGCCAGGGTACAGGAATTACCCCGTGTCCAGGAGAAGGATGTTAGGGCCAGTTGGTTATTTGTCCTTTTCCACTTTCTGCCACAGTAGTGATTTGGACGCTGCTCCTTCACATCGTTCCCTCCCAGCACTCAAGTGAGAAGAGCCCCAGGAGAACAGGGATGGGGGAGAGGTGGCCACAGAGGAGCACGGGGCATTTGGTTGAACATGTTGCTTCACTAGTCCCTTGCCCAACAAGGAACGTTGGCAGCTGTAGCTTGAAAAAGAGCATGGGATGAAGGGCTTTTCTGGAGCAGACCTGAGGTCAAAAAGCACAGTCATTTGGGGAAAGAAAGCACCCAGCACCCCAGGCCAGAATCTCTAAGGAAGATTTTGCTGGTACGAACAGTTTGAGTTTGTACTATTGGACAAATGAAGAGAAATTCAGTTATTAAGACTCTCCAAGCTATGTTTTCCTCCAGATTGTCTTTGTATTTGACCAAGACAGGGCAAGGAATATGTAGCAAGTGGAAAATACATGTTTTCCTGCCATTAATCCTTAGAATAAAGGCATTTTTACTGAGTTGAGCAGTTACCTGTGCCTGCCTTCAGAAATGGGGTGATGCCCTTGTGGTTGCGTTGCATTTGCTGTGCAGGTGGCATTGCAAGGGCTTTGCTCACAAAATAGGAGCTGCCAGGATCGTACTGAGGTTTGTCTCCTTGTGCTCCAGCTCATCACTGCAGTTGTAACCAAGAACTGGAAGGAGATTGTGCAGTTCTGTGATCTGCAGAACTGGAGAGAGGCTTTGGCTGCTGTGCTGACGTACGCCAGGCCGGAGGAGTTCGCAGCCCTTTGCGGTAAGGCCACTTGACAGACTGGATGCCATTTAGCCCACTAATTCCCACCAAAGCTATGGGTTTGGGGAGGAGCCATGGCCTCTGCAGTGCATGAGTTGCAGGACTGACCCTGTCTCTGTAGACACGGTGGGTTTGAGGAGTGTTTTGGAGGGGTCTATCCTCCCTGCAGCACAGAGAGTGCTTGGATGCTGCCCATATTCCCCCAGGCTGCCAAAGCAGCCTGCTCCTGCTCAGCCACCTTGTGCTTTGTAAACACACCCCAAGACACCTGCTAAGTACCATAAGGTGATAAAGTGGGGTAAAAAGTGCTGAAGTCCCCCAGCAAGTGTGGGGTGACTCAGGGTTTCTTCTTTGTATTTTGCCTAGATCTCCTGGGTAACAGGCTGGAGAGCGAGGGCGACAGCCAGCTGCAGAGCCAGGCTTGTCTCTGCTACATTTGTGCTGGCAACGTGGAGAAGCTCGTTGCCTGCTGGACCAAAGCTCAGGATGGAAACAGCCCCTTGTCGCTGCAGGTTGGTGCTTGGGTGCAGAAGGATGCTGGGAGTAACGTAACATGCAGGGATTGTTTGACTTGGTACTGGAAACAATTGATTCTGGTGGAAAACTTCCTCAAGCTCCTGCTGAGGGTTTTAAGGAGTTGTATCTAAGGAGGTTAATTTCCAGTAATGAAGTATATTGCATAGAGGGAGTATTTTGGGAGAAGAGTAGGGATGATGACAGTCTGATGAAGCAATTGCTGAATAATTTCTTTTTATAATAGCATTTTAGCTTCTTCCATCTATTCAGGACCTTTGAAGGGTCAGTTTTAGCAAGTCCTTAAGGTCATGCTACCAGACAGTGCTCTGTCTCTTTGGTACATTGAAGCAACTGGAATAATGTGAATTTTATGTTATCTGAAAATGACACAACTTGACCACAAATTGGCTCTCGTTTTGGGGAGCATGGAAGGAAAACAAGATGTGGAGCATTTCTGGTGAATATTTGAAAGACTGTCTTAGTGCCTAGAGATAAAAAAACTTGTCCGCAGCTCTACAGGAAGTTCCTTGTTACTTCTGGTGGGTCTTTACCAGAGGTAAGTCTACTAGTGCTGACCCGAGGAGCAGCCCACGCAGCACTTAGCCTGCATCCACCTCGCTTCCTTGTCCTCATCCTCTCTCCCCATTCTCCTTGTCCAGGACTTAATAGAGAAGGTTGTGATTCTGCGCCGAGCCGTGCAGCTCACGCAGGCCGTGGACCCTACGGCAGTGGGAGCCCTCCTGGCCGAGAAGATGAGCCAGTACGCCAGCCTGCTGGCGGCACAGGGCAGCCTGGCCGCAGCCCTCACCTTCCTCCCGGCCAGCACCAACCACGTAGGTGACCCTTTAGGATTCCTTTTCCTGTTTTGCTTGACTGTCTTCACAGAATCACAGAATCTACAAGGTTGGAAGGGACCTCTAGAGATCATCTGGTCCAACCTTCCTGCTCCAGCAGG
>JAUBOD010000004.1:1383932-1401610 GCA_032353885.1 Nothura maculosa
GGCACAGGGCAGCCTGGCCTCAGCCCTCACCTTCCTCCCGGCCAACACCAACCACGTAGGTGACCCTTTTGGGTTCCTTTTCCTGTTTTGCTTGACTGTCTTCACAGAATCACAGAATCTACAAGGTTGGAAGGGACCTCTAGAGCTCATCTGGTCCAGCCTTCCTGCTCCAGCAGGCACCTAGAGCAGGTGGCACAGGGCGGCATCCAGGCGGGT
Organism: Nothura maculosa; assembly: GCA_032353885.1. Classification (NCBI taxonomy): domain Eukaryota; kingdom Metazoa; phylum Chordata; class Aves; order Tinamiformes; family Tinamidae; genus Nothura; species Nothura maculosa. Next base: position 1,384,149 of record JAUBOD010000004.1, read on the forward strand.
TTGGAGACCTCCAGAATAGGAGATTCCACAACCTCCCTGGGCAGCCTGTTCCACTGCTCTGTCACTCACACTGTAAAGAAGTTCCTCCTCACCTGCAGATGAAAGCTCCTGTGTTTCAGCTTGTGCCCATTACCCCTCGTCCTGTCACTGGTCACCACTGGGAAAAGCTTGGCCTCCTGCTCCCTACAATCCCTCTTCATGTATTTATACAGGAATTACACATTTATACAGTCTTCACAGACTGGCTTCAAGCAGAGGTCTGTGCATGCAGTTAAACTGCAGAATTACTCTTAGAGCTCCTTTCAGGGTGCCAAGGGTCAGGCTCTTTGCCTTGCCCTTGCTGCCAATACCCTTGCTCCAAACTGTGGGCTTTGCTGGCAGCTTCCTTGGCCACCCACTCTGCTCACGTTCCCTTGCTGTGCTCTCCTGTTCGCAGCCCACCATAGAGCTGTTGCGGGACAGGCTTTGCAGAGCCCAGGGGGAGCTCACAGCCGGCCACGAGGCCCCGAAGGCGCCGCGCGAGAGGCAGCCTGTGCCCAAAGGCAGAGCCGGCGCCGTGGCCGGGCACGTGGCAGCACCGCAGGCTCCAGGCCAGCAGTATTACCAGCAGGTAAGTGGCAGGGCCCTGGGCTTGTGTTCTGGGAATGGTGGGATAGCAATCACTTTTCCTTTCTCTTCACCTGAGCTGTGAGTGTATGACAGCCACCGAGAGCCTTGTGGGCAGAATCAGTTTGTGCCTCCCTTAACTCCTCTGGAATCCTTTTTGAAACCCCTTGTTGAGAGGCCTGGCTCACTGGAGAGCTGTTTCCCCTCTCTTTTCATTGAGCGTGTTTTAGTTTCCACCAGGCAGAAGTTGCCCATGAGGAGCAGTAGCAAACTTGAGGTGCCTGTTGCTGGCCTCCTGTAAAAGCCACCTCCAGGGCCTGGGCCAGCAGGGATGAGCTGGGCCTGGGCAGAGCTGTGCTGAGGGATAGAGCCTGTGAGACAGGGCTGGCGAGGGAGCTGAAGGGCCTGCAGGAAGCACGAAGGGAAACAAGGCGGGCAGGTGTCCATGTCCCTGGGCCAGCCCTGCCCAGCGTCAGACCGCCCAGCAAGAGGCTCTTTGGCCATGGAGCCTGGTGCAGCCCTGGCTGCGTGTGCGCCCCAAACCCTGCCCAGTCCCGCAGAGCGGCTGGCCGCCTCGTGCCGGGCCCTCTGGGCTGGCTTTTGTGGGAGAGAAGAAGTGACAGAGATGTGGACATGGACCTTGCACAGAGGAGACGGGCACAGCCTGTGAGGGCTGCCCTTCAAACACTGCTGGCCACAAAAAGAAGGGTGCAGGAAGGAAAACATGTGGTTGAGAAGAGTTGGTTCTTTGCCTCTCTCTCTGTGGTTGTGACTGCCTGGGTGGGAAACCATCACCTACCTTCTAGGATGTTAACAAGGCAGATTTCAGAAGGACCAATACCTCCATGCCGTGCTTGGAGCATCATCTGGCTAACAAGGCTGTGTCTGATGTTAAACATATTGTTACCAATAGTTGTCTGAGCTCTTCTTTCCTGTCTGACCTTCCTTCTTGTAACCAATGCATCGCACTTGGAAATGGTGCCACGTAAGGGTGGGATCTCCCTCCTCTTGGGCTGTGGAGAAAACAGCTTTCCGCTAGGTGGCATCAGCAATGCTCTTGGAATGTCCCTTTGCCATTGTTCCTACCGTTTCAGAAATACCTCAAGTTATTTAAGCAAGCGCTGCACCTAATAGAAAGCCCAGGGGTGACACAGACCTGTGAGCACCCTGCGAGCTCCTTGCCCCTAAAGTCAAGAGGTAGAGAGCCTCTCTGCTTGTTCTAAGTGAATGCAGCACTTGCTTAACTGCTGCCCCAAATAGGAACGTGCTCTGAAACATGAGCTTCCTTTTGCCATGGATTTTTTGCACGGTAGTTTAGTTGGAAAAGAGCAAGTATCAAAGGGGAAGGAAAATCACATCAATGAGGAGAGTTACGCCGATGTTGGCGCCTGTTCCCTGCAGCATTGGCCTGACCCCGTGCCCTGTTAGAAGGGGATGCGCTGCAGCGAGCCCAGGCCTCAGCACTGTGGCTTTGGCTCTGCCTTTGCCACGGTGCACGAGGCACCTTCCTCTTGTGCTCTTGGCTACAGATGGTGCCTGGGTGGGCAGCCCATGGCCAGGCCCTGCTTCCCCTTGCTCTGGGATGCCGCTGGTACGGCAGGGATTTGCCTTCCACCCCATAAAGTACTGGGAGGCATCTAATAGCCAGCAAGGTGCTGTGGGCACCGGCAGGGTATCATTAAAAAGATGCTGGTGAGAGCTCTGTATTCTTCAGATTTTATCTTTTTTTTTAATAGACTTTAAATTGAATTCCAAGTGTGCCTGTGTGAGGCAGTATGTTTGAGATCAGCGTAGGACGAGTAGTGCTGAAGTTGAGCGTGCTGCCCACTGCACAGGAGCTTATAGGGGGGTAGAACTTTTACAGTTTTAAGGAAAATGTGGTGCCAGGGTCTTGGTAAGGACAGCGTGGTGGCAGAGCTGCCTGGCACGCGTAGCGCTGCGCTTGCCCCACAGCCTGCGCTAACTGCCCCTTCCCTCTGCTTGGCCCTCATGCTGCGAGTCACCTCAGTTGCAGTGCACACGGATTGACTCTGTCGGGAATCCACTTGTCCTACAGCAATTTGATTATGTGGCTGCGTTAGAAATCCCAGCATGCAAACTTTTTTTAATTTTTGCATTTTTTCTTTTTTTTTGCATTTTTACCTCTTTGCACCTCGCGATACCCAACAGCCTTTTGAATTGTTTTGTTTTCCATGATTGGTATTTCTTTGTTCGATTCAGGTTAGAATTGCCCCTACTGTCACTACCTGGAGTAACAAAACTCCTACTGCCCATCTCAGCCATCCTCCTGCAGGCTGTCCCTCTGCCACACAGGTATAACCTTCATTATTCCTCCCCGCCGGCCTCTGCTTCGCTCTGTGCCCAGCCTCTGAAAAGCCGCGTGCCAGCTGAGCTCCACAGTTATCGCCCACGCTAGGGTGCACAGGGAGACTAGTTGGCCCTTTCCTTCTTCTCACTAAAGTCAGGAATGTCACAGTTTAAGTCCCTAAGCTGCAAGTCAGCCGACTTGCTGAGCAGCAGCTAGTGCTGTGCAAGAGGCTGCTCCTTGGGCAGGGAGCTGTGTGATCCGCTGACACCGTGCGTGACACCTCTGTGCCCCGCTGTCGTGCAGGGCACAGGGTTGGACGTGCAAAGGCAGCAGGGCTGCCGGAGCTCCTCATCCCTGTGTGGATGGTCGTTAAAGGGAACGGGGTTTAAGGCTTTGAACTGGGAGCTGGTCATTTCAGTCTAGTTCTGCTTCTGCCCCGCGTTGCTGTCGCCACCTAAATCCTTTTCTCTCCCCCTCTCTTTTTACTGTCATCTTGTTTTGCAGGGAGACAACCCACCTCCTCCAGGGTTTATCATGGCAGGTGCTGTCAACGCCCCGGTGCCCCCTCCGCCAGCCTCCTCTTCCAATTACAACATGTACAACATGCAAGCGGGGCCCCGACCCGCCTACCCGCAGAGTAAGTAGCAGCACTGCCCCTCTCCTTGCTCCACAGATGGGGGCCTCCTTGGCCCCCCTTCCCAGGGACAGCCAGTCACCTCCATGCTGCTGGGGCAGGAAAGCTCTCCTTACTGCTTCCCAGAGGGTTGGCTTCTCAATGGGGACCAGATGTCAGGCACTATCTGCCAGCAGCTGCCTTCACTGATGAGGAGTCTGCCACCCCGTGTGAGACTGCTTAGATTTGAGCCCCTTCATAGGCTGTTTTAGGTCCAAAGCCCTCAGAAAAATCCTGGAGCGATGGTATGGAGCTGGTGAGGGGCCTATCCAATTCTCGTGGGGAGTCTCTCAAGAAGAGAGTGGGGCTGAGTGGGAAAGGAGGGATCAGGGCAGGAGTAGAGATCAGCCAGGAAGGGGACAGTGCACGAGTCGCTTAGAGCACAAGCCTGGAGGTACAGGCAGAAGGCAGGAGAAGATGGTTCACGGCGCCAATTGTCGGAAAAGAGGCAGGGAAGTTGAGCCTCGGAGCCTGCTGTGATACCACACCTTCCCTGCTGTGAAGTTTGTCCTGGTGCCCATCTGGAACAGGCATTTCTCCTCCTGGATGCAGCACTGGGAAATGGCAGTGCTGTTAAAAACGCATCCCAGAGCAGCAGCCCCTCCAGTGCCGCCCTGAGGAGCGGCTGCAGGCAGTGAGACCGTGGAGAGAAGCAAGTCCTTGTGGCCAGGGCAGTTTTCCCCATGCCCCTGCTCCTCCAGTGGAGGTTCTAAGCAGTCCTCCGAGTACAAATGGGGCTGTAGGAGTGGGACCTGGATAACTGGCTGAAGGAGGAAAGTTACAGGAGGAGAGGAGGATCAGATGATGAAGGAAACAGAGAAATGACTGAGTTACTGACTGAATCTCTTTGTTTTCTCCCCCTTTGTAGCGTATCAGGCCACGCAGCCGTACCCTTTCGGAGCAGGGGGACCAGCTGTCTATCAGCCCCCGCAGCCTGTCGCTCCTGCCACTTCAGCCTCTTACCCTAACGCTGCCCCTAACCCTGTCCCCCCATACTTACCCTCCGCGCCGTACCCGGCGCAGCCCCAGCCCTCTCCAACCGGCTCAAACCCTGCCTCCTCCTACCCCCTGCCTCCTTCTGGCGCCTCCTTTCAGCATGGCAGGCCAGGACCTCCGGCAACCTCTGTGGCTTATGCGTTGCCTCCGGGACCAACAGGTACTCTGCCTGCATCCAGTGATGTTCCTGCATCCCAGAGAACAGGTCTGCGCTTGACCGGGGGGAGGGCACGCAGGGAAGGGAGCGTATTGCACTTGCTCGCTCGGGGTTGTGTGTGCACGTGTGTGTCTTGTTCCCTCGTGAATGCTGCACGATCAGTTTGCTTGTGCTTTGAGGGTAATTCAGAGCATTTCTAAAACACAAGAGGGGTCATCTTTCCTCGCCATGCACAGACCACGTGGCTCGGTCGCGGCAGCAGCCCGGGCAGTCGTGTGTCTGCAAGTCGCATCTTGCTGTGGACACAGAGCCTCTGTCTGCCTTGCCCAAGACCCGATGCTGCAGCACTGCGTTTTACTGAGCTGATAACCTACTGATAATGGATGGTGGCACAAAATCCTGCCCACTCTTACAGAGTGATTTTGTAAATGGAATTTCTCTGGGCATCTCTGCTTTGCAAGAGAGAGGTCGTGCCCTAGATTTGCTGCGTACTTAATTCAAAAAGCATTTTCCGTGCAGTCACCTGGTTTTCATTATTTTTTTCCCAGCCATTAGTGGGATGGGATTTACAGTACCTGTGAATGCTTTGAAGATGGTTGGAAGTGATTTAGAAATGCTTCTACATGGCCTCCTTCCTAGGTGCCCATCTAAAGCATGGGTATGCCTCTAAGAGCATGCTCCCGCGCTAGGGACTTCTTGTAACCCTTTGCTGTGGCCCAGGGACATTGCTCATGATAACAAACCTCTTTTTCCTTAGCAGCCTTCAGTTCTCAGCCAGTTTGGAAACAGTGGCCTTGAACGTGTCGGGTCAGGGAGGAATTATGGGCCAGCCCCATTGTAAACGTGAGCTCTATAGCCCGGTGGTCCAGTTGGAGAGCCGAGGACAACCACATCTGGGAGGGGGGAGAAACTGAGCTGGTGTTGGAGGGACAGGGTCTCTGCTGCCAGGTGCTATTGAGGTCTGGGACTTCTCCTGACTCCATGTGAATAGGGCTCATTTAACTTATATCTCTATCAGAGAGATTATTTAAAGGGTAGAGGAAGAGTTTTTGGCAGATTTTCTAAGCCTAGCAAGTGGGGCAGCTTTCCTTCTGTGCCTCTAAGTAAATGCAAGGAATGAGAAGACTGTTCTTTGTTCCCCCCTTTACTCCTGTATTAGTGCCACGAGCGACACACTCGCATTAAGAGCGCAGCAATCGGGCCCGGCTGGCGCTCGGAGCGGCAAGGCGCTCCGGTTTGGGCAATAGATCCCGAGGACTGGCCTCACGCACTGGCATTTTGCAAGGTGTGATGAGAGGGCGGCCCACGCCAGAGTCACCCTTGACCTTAAACCCAAGTGGGATCCCTGGGCTTAGGCCGCTGAAACACAGTCGTTGCCCTGTGGCTGAGAGCAGTGCCTGGATGGAGCCAGGTGCACGCTCGGTGCCATACAGGTCTTGCACCACTCCCTTGAAAGATGGTGTAAACACAGAGAGAAAACACTTGCTCCTAAATGCTGCGGTATATGCTTGGCCATCAACCCATCTTTTGGGGGCACTGGGTCACTTAAAGATGCCTTTGCGTATGATTATATAGAGCTTGCACAAATCCATAGGGGATGTTGAGCTGTGTCCTGGTGTGGAGCACAGAGTTAGGGTCACCTGGGCTTTGAGCTGCTTGCTGTGCTTGTGTGGGAACGGGATGTGGGAACTGGGATTAAAATAGGGACAAGGAAAAATGGGGAGCTTTAGGTCTTGGGAAGCATCTAGTTATTAACATAGTGTGCAACTCGAGATGTACATCTAGAACCGACTTGCCATTATCTGCCTTGTGTGGCTGTTCTGCTTTTGCAAATGGATATAGGAACGAGTGCCTGGAGCTTCCACCAGTCACTAAGCCCCCATTTAACTTGATCTACCCAACGTTCCTCACTTGAGCCACAGAAGAGCTTTGAACCTGCTTGGAACGCTTTTCCCTTGGAGAACATTGCATCCCGTTTGAAATAGCGATAGCACAGACGTGAGTCGAGCTGCGTGTTGGAACCAGACCTGAAAATGCATTAAAACCACCACAGGGAACAGAGTGTTCCCAGGGCTCAGCTCATCCTGCTGCCGCTCCTCCTGGAAGTGGCAGCGTGTTCTCCTGCTTCGCCTTTTGGCTTGGGTGCTGCTTGGAGCAGGCAACCCGCCTTCTCGGGCGGGCGTGAGGCTTCTCTGTGAAGGCTGGATGCTAACGAAAAAACACGTTCAGGTGGTTTTAGTTCTGAAGCAGCAACTGTTTTCTAGCTCTCTCTGCCTTTTTATCTGCAGAAAACCTGCCGTCTCAAGACCAGGCCTCTCCTTTGCTGGGTGAACTAGGTACCGCCTAAAGTGAAAATCGTTACAGCCACTACCAGAAATTAATTGAGCAAGCATCAGCAATGCATGTGTTCTGCGGAGAACGTGAAATGCAGGGCTGTTGGCCAATCACAAATCAATTTGAGTGCCTTAATTAAAACCAATAACAACATATTTGGAGTTTTTAACCACAGAAACAAATGCTGATTTTCCTCTTTTTTCTCTTTTTTCCCCTTCCCTCTAAGAAAATTATTCCAAGAAATTAAGAACAGCAATAGTGCATAAGGTTTTCCATAATATATTTTTATTACCAGCAGTGCCGAAATTGCAAATATTTTGGGAAGGGGATTTGTGGTAGGGAACGGTGGTGTTCCTGAGGCAAATGGCTGCCAGGAGATGGCACTGCCTTTGGTTAATGAGAAATTGGATGTGAAAGGGGTTTTCATTTGTTTTTATAATTTTACCCCTTCAGCATATTCTGGATACGGAACTTGTTTAAAAAGGCTCAGGAACAAATGATATTTGAGGCCGAGCCAATTCTGCAGTGATGCTGCCATCTGCCCTATGAAGTGAATTTATCATTTGCTAAGTGAAAAACACTGTGGTAAAAAAGTCCATTGAGCGGGGATTTGGGCTTGTTGGCTTTCTGGGGCTTTGTGCAATAGATCCCAATTACTCGGCGAGGATGCAGTAAACTCGAGCTGAAAACGCTGTGATCCCCAACACGTGGGAGCCGAGTCTAAGGCGCTAAGCTGAGCTTTGCAGCTGCAAGTCTTGCAGAGAGACGCACAGTGTTGCTCTTCCAAGGAAGAGCTCCAGGGCTTCTTAGCAGGAAGCCACCCCGGGCCACCTGGACGTGGTTCTGCACAGGCCTCCTTTGGCCCTCCCGTTCCAGCTGAATCCCCCTTGACACGGAGAGCTCGGCCATCCCAGCAGCCCTGCTCTGCCCTAGGCACATGCAGCCCCCGCAAAGCGGAGCGAGTTGGCCTGGGAATCCTGCTCCTTGGCTGCCTTGTGTCTCTAGGGTGGCTGGTGGTAGCAGGGAGCGACCGCTCCGGTCTCCTGTTGCCTTTCCGGCCTCTTCTTTCTGCATTCGCTGGGTTGCTGGGATCACAGCGCCGGGTAACACGGAAGCTCCGGCCGCATCCATCACCGCAGCAGCTCGGCCGGCGGGTGCTGCTCGCTCGTCATCCCCGCGGTTTCCGCTGCTAAATTCTTATGATAACGCTGGTGATCATGCAAAAACGGTCCAGAAAAGAACTCTGGGGTTTCTAACACAAGACTGCAGGGATATGGGGAGGTGTGTGTGTGTGTGTGTGTGTGTGTGTGTGTGTGTGTGTGTGTGTGTGTGTGTGTGTGTGTGTGTGTGTGTGTGTGTATATTTGTATATAAATCTAGCTGTGTGTTGAACAGAGCTGTGTTTGGGCTGTGACAGGCAGCTCACCCTCACATAGGGTTAGCCTCCTGAAAATGCTTCTCCAGCAAGAGAAGAGCTTGCTCCATTCCTTTTCCCCATTGCTGCCAAGAGCTTATCCTGGCGCATGCCAGAGGGTGCTGTGTGTGGAGCAGAGGGTGCAGCCCCACGCATTTGATGGATGGGGCTTCGGGGGACTCTGGCCAGCTCGTGGGCCGAACAAGTGTGAAACCCTCTACGGCACCGCAGGGTATGGAGCAAAACCCGGCCCTTCCCCTCCTCGGAGATTCTGACGGTTGCTTTGTCTCCTGTTGTGTTGCAGGGCCTCAGAACGGCTGGAACGACCCTCCTGCTCTGAGCAGAGCTGCCAAGAAGAAGAAGGTACTCGAGGAAATACGGTTTTGTCACAGTTGGGTCTTGTCGTGGGGAATTTGGTGAAACCAGAAGGGTTAGCAGCAAACAACCCGGGCTTGACTAACAGAAGTGGCCTTCCTGCCTCTCCTGTATGCAGCATCTCTCCTTCCAAATATTTAAGCCTCTAAAGACATTTGGTGGCTTTTGGGTCAAGTTATTGTTGGTAGCAACATCGATCCCAATTTAGGGGAAGAAAACAACACCTTGGGCTATTTTGATCTGCAGTCGAGCAGATGAGTTTGCAGGAGATGATACCTAAGTAAAGTGACAGGGCTGTGCAAATTGTTGCAGACTTGGCTGGAGCTGGCAGCAGTTTATCCCGGTGCTGAGAGTAAGACCATGTTCCTGACAGAGCCAGTGCAGTTGAGTGAAAAGGCTTTAGATTGCAGCAGGACAAAGTAGTTGGGGATGTTTGGCCCAGAGCAGAGGGAACCTTTTGGTCCCCTGGGCTGCTTTAGCCTAGAGAATGTCCCTAGCCGTGTTGTCTGCTGCTCCCTGAGCCTGCTGCCATTGGGAAGAGGAGAATAACTGGCCTGGGACTTGGTCAAAATCCCTCTGGAAACAGTGTCTGCTGCCGTAGCAAAGCATTGAGGGGTAGCTGTTTCTTCCGTGGCTCTGTTCAGTATTTAACAACCCCCCATCAGAAATGTTTGGATGTTTCCCTTAGGTCCAGAGTGTGAGGGGATGTGCTGAGGCAGTTGTGAAATGCCTGGCCACCTGTGCCCTGCAAGCCAAACAGTATTTTCCACTGTTTTCCTCCTAACTAAGAATTTACTGCTCTTCACATTGCACAAACTGACTGCTGTGATTCGTTGCTTTTATAACTGTTGGTCTAATGGGGTCTTGCTGTTCAAACTACTGTTTTAATTCAGGCATCATTGATTCAGTGCCGTGTAATTTCTTTTTAATTCCATGCACAGAGAACTGTGTCTATTCCCATGGGAGATGCTTGTTTTGTTTGGATGCCTCTGTGAGTGAACCCGCCAGATGCCTTTGAACACACTGGCATCTTGCACAGTCATCTCTCCTCTCTTCAGATGCAGGAAAATGTTTCGTAATGATTGTGTGTAAAGACTGAAAGACACCAGGTCCCAGTCACTTCATTTTGTAAAGCCTGGGGGCTCTGCTCTTTGCCCCACTGAACTCGAGCTGGGAAGCCCAAACCTGTCTTTGGGAGCTGGGGTGCTGCAGGAGTGACAGGATGAACACACTTGGGTTTGTGTTTTCTTATCCCCCCAGGTCCCTGACAACTTTATGCCCCCGGTTCCCATCACCTCCCCCATCATGACCCCGCTGGCGGATCCGCAGTCTCAGCTGCAGCAGCCTCCAGCTCCAGCAGCAGCCATGGGAGCCCCTGGCCTGCAGCCTGTGGGGCAGCCCGTGGGGCAGCCCATGCTGCAGGGCCCCTACCAGCCTGCTGCCCACTCCCTGGGGCCGAGCCTCGCGCCTCCCGCTGTCTCCAAAACCAGCACAGAGGGGGCCCCCGGAGCCCCCATCGGCAATGCCATCCAGGTAATGCACCCCCCTTTTCTCTTGCTCTGTTCTGTACATCGGTGAAGCCTTGTGGGCTTGGATCCTCTTGGCTAGATATAGAAGAACCTCTTCTACTTGTTTGAGGGCTTGTCCACCTCCCCACACCTGTATGGAGGGGGATTGTGCCAAGCTGTACATGGGGTCATGGACTGACCTGGAAAAGCCTCCTCTATTGTGTTTTCCAGCACGTCCAGGCACTGCCCACGGAGAAGATTACCAAGAAGCCTATCCCTGAGGAGCACCTCATCCTGAAGAGCACGTTTGAAGCTCTTATCCAAAGGTGCCTGCTGTCTGCCTCAGACCCGGTAGGTCCCGGCCGCGTTCCTGCAATAGGCCTGTGTTCAGGTGAACGTCCTGCTGCTCACGTGGCTGTCACAAACCCTGCTGGGAGTAATTGGGGATCATTCTGTCTGGAAATGGATAGCAAAGCTATTTGCACTTGGTGTCTGAGCTCATTTTGAGTCTGAGCACAGTCCTGCTCTCCAAGGATGTTGACTGAGGGTTGTTCCTGGTCCCCTTAAGTCTTCATGTGGAGAGGAAGATGCTTCTCAGCAGAGGGATTGGCTGTATCAGCCCAGCATAGTCTCCTCTGGTGCAGCCCCTCAATGCCCTCTGCTAGGGAGGGCTGGAGCTGCTTGGGGTTGAGCTGTAACACAATCGCTGGAGCTGGATGGGAACACGGATCTCCATTTCCCGTGACAGGCAGCCTTTGGAACCGAGCCATCCACTTCCAAGTGTCTCCCCCTTTTTTTTCTAGTGGCCAGTAAATAAGACCCTGCCCTGTAGCACAGATGTGGTGGGGGCTGAGGGGCTGCTGGTGCCGCCTCTGTGGTATCATTTGCCTTAGGGCTCCTTCCTTATATTGCCCTTTCAGCTGCCTCTGTCACTTTGACTCAAGATGGCCACGTACTCGGGCCACCTTTCCCCTTGGGTGCCAGCTGGGACCCAGCCCTGGGCTCCTTTGCCAAAGCTGGTGGAGGCCCTGGGTGACTTTGGCACAGGCTCCGCACTGTTCAATAGTGTCCACTTGCTCTAAAGCCCCTTTTTTAAAGAATCCCCTGCAGAGCAGAGGGACAGAAGTCAGGCACAGACCCTGGGGACAGAAGTCCCCCAGGCACAGACCCTGGGACCTTTTTTCCCTGTGAAAGAGTTTCTCCCTGTCCTCCAGGCACCCGGCATGCCGCACACACAAAGCAGCTCCGTTGGCGCTTTCTGCGCCTGCGGCTGCTTTCCTGCTGTGCCAGCTCTGCTCGTGCCCTTGCTCGTTGTCCACGCACTCCCGTTCGCTTCAGCTGCGCAAGCATGGCCAGGTACATGGCCTGCACTAGTGCTGCCCTCAATGCGGGGTTATTTGGTGTCAGTACATAGGCAGACACCCCTCAATTGCCCTGTGCCTAGGCGAGGGGAAAGCTGCACTCTGAAAGGTGCTGCTGCATAGGGGCTGGAGCAGAGGGTCAGGACAAGAAACTACTTGGGCTTTTTCTGTCTTATTTCCTTTGCTTGAGGTTTCTTGCTGCTCAGTGAACATATTTGTTTCTCTTCAGGTGGCCTGTCTGTAAAAAGACTTGTCATGGGTTCAGAAACAGTTGTCCTCAAGTTGTGTAACTGCGAGTTAGTCCAAAAGGCAGCATCTTATCTGCTCCTCCTGGGCTGCTTTTTTCTTCCTCGCCTCAGCCCATTGACAGCCTGGGTAACACCCAAGGGACTGCTCCACGTGGTCTGAAAGATCCAAGGACCGTCTTCCCCTCTGTGCCTTCTGGCACATGGCCTTGATGTTATCCCTGGTTTCATGCCCAGCACGGAGCCACCAGTGTGCCCTCACACCCAAGGAGGAGCATCCCCTTAAGCTTTTCATTTTCCATCTCTCTGCCATAATTTAATCTAGGGAAATATATTAAGTAGCCAGAGGAAGTAGTGCTGCTTAAGCCAAGGTGGATTGATGTCTGTGCTGCTGGAAGAGGCAGTTCCAATACCCGTATGTACTGATGCTGTTTTTAATGCTGTTGGTCTTCTCTTGGGTTTTGTTTCTGTAGTGGTACCCAAGACAGTTTGGAATATTGTCATTTTCTATTCTGGTTGTTCTGGACTAAAACCTGCTCCTTCTGCTTGTAAGAACAAGTCAATGAAAAAAATATAAATAGAATTTGCTCTAAATGACTGAGTTTTATATATTCATTTTTCATGGCCACGGGTGACCTTAAGTTCTGAGCAGCCTTGCTGATTCCTTAATTCTAATAGTAACTTCTATCCAACAAATAAATTTCACCTTAATAACAGGGGCCAGTTTCCTTCTGCACCTTATATCTCTGTTACATTGGCCATATCAGATATGCCACCAGGTTTTGCAGATGCCTGGTAGCTTTGAGGATATACTGTCAAGTTTTACTCTTCTGTAGATAGCTACAAGTGTCATCTCGTAACAAAATTAAGAACGAGAAGGATGTGTTGGGAAAAGGATGTTGACAAAGGAGTTGTGTTGTTCAAGTCATTTTACAATTAAATCATTTACCACCGAGAACAGTGAAATCCCGAATGCTGCTCTGATTCCACTTCATTTTTCTCTTGCAGCAAACCAAGAGGAAACTGGATGATGCAAATAAACGCCTGGAATTTCTTTATGACAAACTTAGGGATCAGACGGTAAGTTTTGATTTTACGTCTTTCCTTAAACTAATGCAAATCACGGCCAAAAAAGCCATCCACGGATTGGACCTCTCTGATATATTCTGTCCAAGAGGGGTAGGTGGCGAAGCCCAGACCTAAAATAAATCTCTGTAGATGTAGAACCTTTTGAGTCCCATGGACTTCACTGCAAGTCAGATGGGAAGACCCAGGCCCTGCAGCTTACTGGGAGCCAGAGATTTCGAGCAGGGCATGAGCTTGGCAGCTCTTTCTCCTTCTCTTGACCTGCCTTGTCTGCCTTCCTTGCAGCTCTCCCCAACCATCCTTAGTGGGTTGCACAACATGGTGAAGAGCATCGAGACCCGCAACTACGCGGAAGGACTGAACATCCACACGCACATAGTCAGCACCAGCAACTTCAGTGAGACCTCCGCCTTCATGCCGGTGCTCAAGGTTGTCCTCACCCAGGCCAACAAACTGGGTGTCTGAAGGCACCCTGCCCTTGCCGAGCTTACGACGGTTGCTTTTCCAAAGAAGTGCATTTCTACAGCAAACGTGCAAGAAAGGGACCAGGCGCTAGTCCTCGGAGCGTGTCGCGGTAGGGCGCTGGCGAATGGCATTACACTCTCCCTGCAGAACACGTCCCTCTAGAAGGGCCGCGGCGCCCTGGTGCTTTCCGTTTTAATCTTTCTCAGCCTGAATGATTCCTGTCACAGATAGTGTATTGAACGGATCATGCCCTCTCTTGTCAGTTTTTAGATGCATGTTGCGCTGCTGAACGATGGCTTTTAATATCAAATATATGTGTTAAAAGGAATGCGATAGATTGTGTATCGGACCCTCAAACAAAACTCTTCCTTCCCCACCCTTCCGTATCCACCAGATTAAAGAGTCTGATCCTGGTATCCATCTGTTTTGTCTTTAATTTTATGGAGGTACTTGCAGTTCTCTCATAATTTCCACGTTAAGTAGCTTAATTTTGCACTGAGGCACACAAGCAAAATAAAGGCTAATGCGCTATTTTCACTAAGCGATGATTTATTAAAATGTATCTTCAAGAAGCAGAGCTGGGAGAGGCTGAGCCTGAGTCACAGGGGGCAGCTTTCTGTTGCATCCTCAGGGTGGCATTTTACTCAGCGTTGATTGAGATGCTGCAGCAGCGCCTGCCACAAGGAGCTTCATTCAATGGTGGCAGTGAGACTGTTAGAGCTGAGGGAACCCTGACCACGTCTGCATGGTCACCCATACACAAGGGTGAGTATCTCGTGTGCAAACAAGGTGCCAGTTGCTTTGTGAGCCTCTGAATTACGAGTCCATGCCATGTAGTGAAGGTGCAGGCAGGCTTTTGGCCTGGCTAATAGCCAAGCGGGCTGGATGAGCGCTGCACTGGCGCAGCTTCCTCTCTGTACCACAAATGGAGTTAATTTTAGAACTTAAAACCAAGTTTTAAAACTTTGGTTTTAAGTTAAAAACCTTGGTTTTAAGTTTAAAACCATTAACTTAACCTAAACAGCTTACTGTGGACAGCAGGTATGTCTCAGGAAAGCAGCAGCTGGAGGAGTATTCCTTTTAACCTAAAACTTGTGTCTATGAGACGACTTTTTTTTGACAACTTCTTAAAGTGTCCAGGCTACAGGTATGTAGATTTGTCAGTTCATACTGACAGTAGTAATATAAACAACACAGCAAGTCATAGCACATATTACTTATTACTTAATTTTTTTATTTATATTACTGAAGTTGATTATGAGTTTTGCGTTTGTCTGATGTAGTTAAATTCCTCCGATGGAGTCGGGCTTTGTTCTCTTCCTTCTCCAGCATGAGCTGACCCCATAAGCCTTTATAACAGGAGCAAGTAAAGCAGCAAGGGAGAGATTTCAAGACTTTGTTTCAAGAGTTGACAAAACAGATGCAGCAATTCCAGTATTCCTCGAATAGCTGCCCACGACTTGAACCAGGAAGGCTCCGTTCCCTTCCTGTTGTCCAGAGAAGCCTTTGGAGCTGCCTGGCCTCATGTGTCCCAGGGCTTAGTGAAACCCCCTGCCTGGCAGGGCACGGTGGAGGCTGCTGGAGCATCTCATGGTGAAAGGGCTGGCGCAATGAACTTGGGTATCAATCATTGCGCAGCGCAATCCCCACTTCATGGCCCAAGGGGACATGTGTGTTGCCTTTCAGAGTGGGGAGGTGGGCCAGGTGACCACAGGCTCAGGGTAGCTGAGAATAAGGAATATGCTTCCAAGGAAACAGAACAGAGGCCAACAGGAATAAATGACCTGGAATTTGTCCACAGCCAGCAAGGACAGCAGGCCTGATTTCTCCATCCTATCTCATTCTGTAAGGCAAGGGAATGCAGGGGGGGAATGTGTGCCCAATGGATAAACTGCCACTTGGGAAAGCGCCTGAGGATTGGGAGGATTAGTGTGAGTAGGGGAGAGGTTGGAAGGGGATGAGGAGAGGTGGAGAGGAGACGTGCGCAAGGCAAGGGAGCTAAAGCAGCAAGGCCCAAATCCCTGTGTGATTTCCATCCAGGAAAGAGGCTTCCCAGGCAAAGCAGGCTCAGGGATGTACCCCGATGTTGGGAAATGAGTTTGTTTATCCCAAAGAGACTCAATAAGCTTGGGGTGTTAGCTTAGTGAAAGTTAGGAAGAAATCTGCAAGCGCGCAAGGTTACAATGCACAAGGTGAGTGAAACGCAAGAGCAATGTTAGCACAAGAACAAATCAGATAAGAAACAGCCATGAATAAACTCGGGACTGAAAGCGAAGCCTGGAGCCCATCTCTGTGCCGAGAAAGTTTAGTTCTTTGCACTAAGAGGAAAGCTGCTCCTTGCTTGGCTGTCCTCAAAAGAGCTCGGAACCGGTGGGTGACACTTTCCGAGCACAGAACGGACAGGAATGGGAAAAGCTGCAGCTTCTGTGCCGAGAACGGCCGGAACAAAGAGCAGCTCCGGGCTCTGCTGCCGGCTGCTCATCTCCTTGAGGAGCACCAAGCCATTAGCCACCCCTCCGATGTTCTACATGCAAATGGCCATCCTCCTTTGCAGCCGACCAGCGGAGCTCTGCTGGTTCACACCGGGAAGAGAACGTGGCCTGGGATAGCCTAATTGTGAAGGGACCAAGGGAGAGGAGATCTAGGACCTGGTGGCATTAACCCCAGTTACACCAGTTCTTGTTGCAGCTCAACCCAAAGCTGTGCAAACTATTGCAAAAAGGGACGAAAGGAGATTTAAAAACTGTGTTTAGACATTGTAATCTGTGGTGACGTTGGTGCCATCTGAATGTGGCTGATGCGAGAAGCAGCTTGTTACCAGCAGAGATCTTGCTAGGGTGTTTTGTGGGCACGTTAATGGAGTTTCTCCAGGTGAATAGGAGGAGCTGTTACTGGGGCAAGTGGCTATAGACAGAAAGTAGAAAGACTCAAGTAAAACCATTTTTGGCCTGTAAATCACTGGATTTACCTCATTTCAATTGGCCAAATCCCAAGGTCAACATTCAGTGTGAATATTGGGGGCTGTCTTTTAATCACAGCAGCATTTGTAGCCCATGCAGTGTTTCTGTCAGGCTTTTGGGGGATTTTTGGGGTGTTTTCTTTTTTTGGTGTGTTGTGCCTTTGGAATAATGTGGTTCCCTATTCCCTAATACACACACATTGGGCACATGGGCTACCAAGAGAGCAGGCAGAGGTGCGGAACAGCCGCCCGGTGTCCTGGCAGCCTCCCGTGCGTTCCCTCTATAAATGTGATGATGGTAGCGGTTACCATTAAAATCATAGCACATTCCCACGAACCATTCACTATCATCGAGCATCACTGGCCTCTTTCTTTTTTTTTTCCAAAAGGAGAATTCCAGAGGAAGGTTTAAACAGAGCCCAGACCATCGTGCATTTAATTATACACACTCTGTGGATTCCCTTGCCCCAGGAGGCACAGTTAATAGTAAACTAGCACACGGCGCTCATGTGCTTTGCATTGACATCCCTCTCAAAGCTGCTCTCCCCAGAGTTGCCTCAACAAGTGCATGTTAGGAAATAAAAAAAGCATTCGGCCGGCGTGCAGGGATTCAGGATGGAACTGGGTGGTTCCATCAGATGGGCGCTCCCTTGTCAGCTCCAGGTGATCACATATCCTTGCCCGGCTTTGGGAGATGCCAACGCTGAGCACCCCAGCGCCACAGCCGTGAGGGAAACTCGGTGCTGGAGGAAGCGCCCGGCTAGCGGCAGCTCTGTGGGGAGAGATGCAGGCTGGGCGCTGTCCTCCCTTCCCCTCCAGCCGCCCTGTGCCCAGGTGCCACCAAGGGGCCGCGAGGGCCCCCAGCGAGGCAGAGGGGAGAGCCGCTCTGCTCAGGGGCGAGCGAGGCGCCGCCCCCTCCCGCTCAGCCCCGCGGCCGTTGGGCGGCCATTGGTGACGGTTGCGGGGCCGCTGCCCG
>JAUBOD010000004.1:1401710-1429286 GCA_032353885.1 Nothura maculosa
GCTCTGCTCTGAGCTGCAGAGGAGTCGACAAGAGGTGCTGGCCGGGGGCAGCGCTGGGGTTTTCCAAGCAGCCTCCCAGCTACAGCTCCCACAAATCCCGTTGCCGGGCAGCCGGCACGGGCAGGGAGTGTGGAGCCGCGCGGAGCCGCTTGGCACAGGGGCTGCCGGTGGGACACACCGCTCTGCTCTGCCAGGGAGAGCAGAGGGCGGCTTTGGCGGCCTGGGCAAGCTGCCAGCTGCGCCATCCTTGGAAGGGCTGGTGATGGCGCGGAGCCGTCCTGCCACCCGGGCAGCTCTGCAGGGAGCAGCACCGGGTTTCACCTCCACTCCAGGGGTTTGTGCTGGACCTACCACCCCTCTTGCTCGTGCCCCCCGCATGCCCGGAGAGCAGCAGGTGCCAGCGGAGGTGCCAGGCACTGCTGCTGGCAGCGCTGCCGCCTGCCCCAGTTAAAGATTCATTCAGTGCCGGCCCCCGAGGTGCAGCGCCGAGTGCCCAGGATGCCAGTGCCGTGCCGGCCCGCAGAGTTTACTGCAGGGCTGGCGGCGGGGCCCAGCCCTCCTCCTGCTCCTGCTCCTTCCCTGCCTGCTCTCCTGCTCCCTCTGCAGCGCTTAGCCCAGGCTTAACTTGGCGCTGGGGCTGGGCCAAGGCTGGCCAGGCCGCCGAGAGCCACCGCCTTGGGGAGTGCCGCGCTGGGTCCCGGCCACGGGGGAGGCAAGCTGTACTTACTGGGCTGCTTTTAATATCCCCTCTTAAATCACATCTTCCAGCGCTTCATCCCTTATGGCTCCTGCTTGCTGCATTCCCAGGAACCGCTTTAAATCCGCCCTCATTTCTACCCAGCCGCAGCCCTAGCCGTGTCTGGGCCCTGCTCCCCTTTGCTCCCCCTCGCACCTTCCCTGCCGTGCCCATCCTCCCTGGGGGATCCCGCGCACCCAGGAGGGGTCTCCACCTCCCCGGTTCCTGCTCCTGCTGCTGCCGGGCACCCGTTCGGGATGCGGGAGGCTCCAGGCTGGAGCTGCTCCCGAGGCCACGGATGCGCCGGGCTCCGCTCAACGTGGAGCACTGCCCCCAAGCGACAGCCCCGCTCCGAGGACACACGGACTGCTGGGGAGCGCCCCACGGAGGCCTCGTGTCCACGGGCAAAGCGGCCCCACAGCAGCGAGGGCGGCTGCGTGGGGCAGATGTGGGGAGGAGGGCCAGACACGTCAGCATCGGCCCCGTTCCCCTGTGCTTTTTCCTTGGGGTCCTGGAGACTGTATCCGCAATCCCTGGCTCTCTCCAGCTTCCCCAGCCCGCCTGCAAGTCACAGATGAAAAAATACCAGCAAAACAGGCGAGGGCCCCGAGGGACAGGCTGCTTTCCCAGCACTTTTGGGAGAGAAGGGGCCTCGACAGCTCGCGGAGGGCTCCCAAAAATACACACAGGAATGTGACCCGCCTGGGGGGTCACTGAGCTGGAGGCATCTCGAGTGCTGCAGCGCTCACCCCGGGCACCTCGGAGCCTGGCGCCACCAGGAACGCGGGCACCCCTCCTTGGGCACCACGGGACACAGCTCCATCCCACAGGATTGGATCCATCCACGGGACCCCGGAATCTCCTCCCTGAAGCAGCAGAGGGATTGAGGCCCTGTGGGGACCTCCCATGTCCACTCCCCCATGACGGAACCCGCTGCAGCCGAGCCACACCAGGCACCTCTCCAAACTTTTATTGTAGCAAATCCCAAAAGAGGCATCGCGGCAGCGGGACAGGGGGCGGCAGCGCGGGGGCCGCGGGCTGCTCCCGCCGGCCGCGGCGCCAAGGGGGTGGTGGTGGTGGTGGCGGGAGAAGGGGGCATCTGCTTATAAATAAGTGAGGACAAAGGGAAACCTCGCGCGGCGAGGGCTCCCCAGCGCGGGTGGGCAGCGTGCGGCGGGGCGGCCGCAGACACGGGCGCCCGTGGCCTTGGAACACTGAAGCGTGGATGAGAGGCCGGGCGAGGGGCCGCGGGCGCCTCTAGGGCTGGTTCTTGGCCTCGGGGTCTTTGTCGTAGATGTAGCTGCCCACGGCGCCGGTGTTGACTCCTGCAAGGAGACGCGCGGTGGGGAGAGGCGCTGCAGGCGCCTTCCCCTTGCCCTGTGCCCCGGCTGGGCGGGCGCCCCGCACTCACCCTTGGGCCCGAAGAGGATCCCGTAGCAGGGCTTGTGGCAGTAGGGCTGCCCGTCATGCTGTGCGGGAGGAACATGTCACCGGGGGGCACTGCACACCACGTGCGCACGGGGTGCCCAGTGCCCATCGTGGGTGCTGGGGTGCCCCACACGTCCCTGTGATCCACCCAGTCCCCACAGAGCCACTGCCTGTGTGCGTGGGGCTGCCCGTCCCCGTGATGCACCCATGCCCTGCAGAGCTGCTGCCTGCAGCGCAGGGCTGCACTGATGGCCGGGGCTGCTCTGCCCCCTCGCGGCCGCTCGCCCTGGGCTGTGCTGGGCACCCGGCAGCACCCGGAGCGGCGCCATGCGCCCTTACCTCCGCATGTCCCCCCGGGGTGAGGGTCTTGCTGCAGCGCTCGCAGCGCAGGCACGGGCGGTGCCAGTCCTTCCCCAGCGAGGTCACCTTCTCGGCTGCCCACGGACAAGGAGGCGGCAACGTGAGGCCACCGCGTGCTCCCGACGTCCCCGCGCCACCCTCCCCATGCACCTTACCAAAGTAGACCCTCTTGCCACAGCGCGGGCACATGTTGGGCTCCCCGGTGAACGTGGTGACGCTGGAGGCTGCAGGGGTGCAGGGGTGAGCGCCGGGCAGGGCCGCCCGGCGCCGTGGGGCGGCAGCGACCTCCCGCCTTGGCTCACCTTTGCTGGGCCCCTTGGGCGGCGCGGCGTTGGCCTTCCTCTCGTCGGCCCGCACGGCGTGCTCGATGGGGCCCGGCGCCGCCTGCCCCTCGATCTGCGGCTTCTCGTAGATGTAGGAGCCGGCGCCGCCGATGTTGACGCCTGCGGCGGGCGCAGTGGTGTGCCGGGGCTCGCGCCGCCTCCGTCCTGCTGTCCCGCCACCCCGCGTCCCGCGCGCCCACCGAGGCCGCGCGAGCCATCACCTACCTTTGGGCCCGAAGAGCGTGGCGTAGCACGGCTTGTGGCAGAAGGGCTTCCCGTCGTGCTGGGGACGAGAGGGGCAACGTGAGGCCCCCGCTGTGGCCGCTCAGCCAGGGCACCCCCAGGCAGTGCCAGGGGAGAGGAGGGTGGGTGGCCAGCAAGGAGCTGCGCGCGCGTGCAGGCATAAACACGAGTGCTGGGAGCCTGCTCGGCCTGCGCTCCCCGCGGCACCTCTGCAGCTGGACGGGGCAGCTGCCTTGGGAGCAGCACAGGAAAGCCGGGAAGGGCCCACTCCAGCTCTGGGTGCTGCCAAGGGGGGCTTGGCTGCATCCGCCCCGCAGGAAAATCCAGCCTTATATGGAGGCAGCACAGCAAAGTGCCCCGGCCGAGCGGCACGGAGCTGCCCGAAGCGCCTGGTGCCGCGGCCCTCATCCTTGCTCCCCGCCAGCTGTCCTGGCCGCGCTCAGCTGTGGCGCGTGCCACAGCGCTGCTAAGGAGCTGGTGACAGCTTGGCACGAAAGACACCTTGGGAAATGTGGAGCACGCAGCTGGAAGCAGAGTGCTCTCTGCCGGCCCCATGCGCTGTCCCGGCAGCGGGATTCCCTGCATGGGCTGCCCTAGTTCCCACACAGTCCCTGGTTCCCGCAAGGTCCCTGGGCCGCACGCCAGCCCCTCGCCGCGGCGGTGACTCGAGAGGCGCCGGGTGAGCCCAGCAGCGCCCGCGTGCAGCTGCCCTTACCTCGGCGTGCCCGCCCGGCGTCAGCGTCTTGTTGCAGCGCTCGCACTTGAGGCAGAACTTGTGCCAGTCCTTGCCCAGCGACGACACCTTCTCGGCTGCAAGGAGACACGCGGCACCGCTGAGCTGCCGGCCGGGATGCAGCGTCCCGGCTGGGACACAGCGCCCCGCTCCGGAGCGGCGCCGCGCGCCCGGCCACGGGAGCGTCCTCCTTCCTACTCCCTGCGGCTATTTTTACCCGCCGCGCTACCCCGCGCGACCTCGCGCCGATTCAAATATTTTGTGTTGCCATGCGCACCCCCACCGCGCCCATTGAGTCATTTCTCAGCCGCCTATTCACATCCAGGCCTCCCCCCGCGCTGCCGCCGGCTCCCGCGGGCAGAGCAGCGCACGGAGCGGAGCGCGGCTCGGCGCGCGGATGCAGCGGGATGGCAGCAGGGGCCTCTCCCTGGCTGGGCTGTCACCAGGCTGTCCCCTCATGTGTCCTCACTGCCGGGGAGCACCAGGGATGTGGCTTGGGACACGGGCGCCCTGCCGGCACCAGGGACGTAGGGCCTGAAACCCTCTTGCAGACAGGGCAAGCAGGTCCACAGAGGCAAATCCCAGCAGAGCCGCCCTGCGGATGCCGATGCTCCTCCGGCCATGGCTGCGAGGAGCAGCACCCTGCGGGGCTGGCCCTGCTGCAGCCACCCGAGGGACCGTCCTCCCTGCACGGAGGCCTCAGCCCGGCCCGTGTTTGGCCGAGTCCCCTTCCCTCCAGCTCGCTCCCGCAGAGACAGCTGGAACGCAGCATCGCTCCGTTAAAACCGCCATAAAACAAAATCACAAGAGCCAAATAAAATATTTAAAAGGCAAATAAACGGCGGCGCGACTGAAGCGCGGCCCGGCACGGGGAGCCGCAGCTCCCGGCACCGCGGGAGGAACTGGGCATGCAGGGCCAGGGCAGGGCCACGGGGCCACGCAGCTCCACGCGCTGCCCGCGATGCTGCCCGGAGCCCAATCCCATGGCACAGCCAGGCTGGCGGGGACACCCTCCCGCCAGACACGGGCTCTGTGGGACGTCACATCCCCGCGGCTCCATTGTTTGGAAGCAGAGGAAGCAGCTTGGAGCAGCCACAGCCCATGTCCAGAGCACCCGCATCCTGCTCCTGTTTGCGCCGCCCTGTAAATCAGTGCTGGGAAAAGCCCCCGTGGCCACGTTTCCTGCTCCCGGCCACGATTCCTGCTCCTGGCCACGATTCCTGCTGGCGCCCGCGCCGGGCGCTGCAGCGCAGGGCCGCGGCCCCCGGCTTCCTGCGCAGCTCCGGCTCTAATCCGATTTTCCGGCTGGCTTCCTGAGGGCGGGAGCCGCGGCGGCGCTGCCAGGGCGGGCGCCTGCGCGGGCCGAGCGTGGCGATGCCCCCGCTCCGCGGAGACCTGTGCTCCGGACCCGAGCGCACGGTTGCAGCCACTCTTTCCATGGGCTCTCGCTGGGGCGTTCCCCATCCCAACGCCCTTTCCTTCCCCGTGTGGTCCCGTTGCCCGCTCTCCCATCTGTGCGCTCCCACCGGAGCCATGGAGGAGGACGAGGACCACAGCTGGAGGTGGGGAGCCCCACATCCTCCTCCTCCTCGCACGGGACCTCCCTTCATCCTTATCCAACAGCACTTGGGCACGAGTGCCCAGCCAGGCCCCGTGCAGCACAGGGGACATGGACACGCTCCTTCAACCTGCGCCAGCACCTTCCATGGGGATACACCGCCGCCTGCAGCATTTTCCCAAGGGAAAAATCCCATGCCAAGTGCCCTGTCTGCCGGCTCCCTGCAGGCACAGCCCTTGGCTGCGTCGGGAGCGAGAACCCGGCACATCCCTAGTTACCGCCGCGCCCGGAGTGGCCACGGTTACATAAGGAGCATCCGCGGGAGCCGATGCCGGCGCGAGGAGCTGCGCGTGGACAGGAGCAGGGACAGGAGCATCGCGGTGCGGCCGAGCTCCCGCAATGCGCCCTAGGGATAATGATCCCAGGGGAGCCGGGGAAACCTGCGCCACTCCACACTGCTCTGGGCCCATGGGAGCTTCCTGCTGGAAGAGATAACCCCGAGCCGCGGCCACCTGCCAGCGTGGGCAGGGAAGCGGGCCCGGAGCGCCGTGGCCGGGAGCCCTTCCCGCTGTTAACCATTCACCCGGGCAGTCAGAGCGCAGCGGAGGAGGGAGCGAGTCCCGGGGGCCCTGCTGGAAACAACGTCCACGCGCTTCGAGGGGAAAAACAACCAAAACGCCAAAACCTATTTTTATATTTTCCCGTGCTTTTTAAAGAAGGAAAAAAAAAAGAAGCCCATTCTGCAGCTCAGGAAACGCCCACATCCTCCTGCCTGCGCAGGGAGGAGGCAGCAGCTGGATTTTTCCAGGGAGCAAGAAGCAACAGGCCGCCTGGAAAGTCGTTTTCCGTCGGTACCAATTCCAGGCGGCCGGCGTGGGCCGGGCGGGCGGAGGGGCCGCATGATCCCGGCCGGCCACAATCGGCGGCATTCAGGGATCCGCCGCCGCCCGCTCGTTCCCGCGCTGCCAACAAGCGCCGCTTTATGGATGGCCCGGCCCAGCGCCGCGGCGCACACGGGGCCCTGTGTGTGGGCACGGGGGCAACGCCGGGACCCCCGGCCGTGCCACTCAGGTCGGTTTTCCCGCATGGAATACCGCAGCTCAGGAACATCCTGGCAGAACCGCGCGGCGCCTCGACGTGGAGCTGGCGGCGCGGGCGCGTTTCCACACGGGCCTCCTGGCTCCGCTCCACGGCGCCGCCGCCTCCGGCCGCTCCCGGCCGCTGACCCCAGCCCGCGCCCGGCCGGACATGCCGCTTGCTGCTTAAAAAGGCAAAGATTCCCGCGCGGAGCGGCACATCCCAGAGGCCGCTGCCACCCCCACGCAAACCAGTTTGTTTAAAGGAGGAAGACAGCAAATTCCTATTTCCCTGTGTTTACTTGGAGATGGCCGGAGAGGAATGAAGGCTGCGGGTGCCTCGAGCGCCGGGGCGCAGCCGGGGCCCGCGGCCGTCCCTGCGCCCGGGCAGTGGCCGTGGGGCCAGCGCTCGCCGCGGGGCCGTGGGGCTCGGCCGGCCGCTGCCAAACGGCCTGTGGAGCCGCACGGAGCCGATCCCTGGGATAGAGGCCCAGCTCCCACTGCCCTGCCAGGCACCCCGTGTGCCCGGGGCACCCCGGCGTTGGCACCATCCCAGAGGGGACGGCCCGGAGCCCGCAGTGCCGCCCGGGCCGCTCCGTGCGCCGCTGGCACTGACTGCTGCCCACAGGCAGCCGGGCTCACCGTCCCCAGCACCAGGCTCCTCCTGCCTCCCGCGTGGTCCTGAGCTCACCCACCTGGGAAAACCTTGCAGGACAGGCTGGGAATGGGATGAAACGACTGCGGGGGGACTTGGTTTGCCCGCACACAGAGCTCCCCAAAACTGCCCAGGCAGCCAGGCCCAGCCCAGGCCCCAGACCTGGCCCTGCTGCCCCACGTCCGGAGCAGGCGCAGGGGACAAGAGCCCCCTGCCCCACGCAGGGCTGCCCCACAGCAGCCCTCTGTGCGGGGACAGGCTGCGGGCAGGCAGCTCTCGGCTCCCTGCGGAGGGAAGGAGGGTCTCGAACCCTCCTCCTCTGCCACCTGCATCCCGGTGTCACCTGCCCCGAGCTGCAAGCGGCACTGCCCAGGCCAGGCGGGGATGCAGCTCCCGCAGGGAGCGGGAATCCAGGGGAGCGGGAATCTGAGGGAGCGGGAATCCATGGGATGCAGGGGAGTGGGGATGTCGGGGAGGCGCCGAGGGACGCGCAGGTGGGAGCCCTGGGCGGGCGGCTGGGGATGCGCTCGGGATCGGCAGGGAGGGAGAGCGGGAGCCGCGGGCGCGCTCTGGATCCGCAGGGAAGGGGAGCGGGATCCGCGGGCGCGCTCCGGATCCCGGAGGGAGAATCCCGCGGGAAGGAGCAGGCGCCGGGGCTGCAGCCGGGCACGGGGCGCGGGCAGGGGCGCTCACCGAAGTACACGGTCTTGTCGCACTTGGGGCACTTGGATGCCATGGCGGCGGTGCCGGGAGCCGGGAGCGGAGCCGGGAGCCGGGAGCAGAGCTGGGAGCCGGGAGCAGAGCTGGGAGCCGGGATCGGAGCGGAGCGGAGCGGGGCGCGCAGCCCAAGCAGAGCCCGCTCCGCCCGCCCCGCCCCTTGGCCGCGCTCCGCGGGGCGGGGCCGCCGGCGCGGCCGTTACATGGAGCTGCCGGCGGCGGCAGCGGCAGCAGCAGCAGCAGGAGGAGCAGGAGCAGGGACAGCGACAGTGGCAGCAGCACCGGCAGCGGCACGTGCGGCTCTGCGCGCCGGCCGCCCCTAGGAGCTGGCGGTCCGCGCTGCGCGGCCGCCGCTGCCGCCCCCGGGCACGGGGGCCATGGCCGAGGCGCAGCGGGCGGCGGGCGGCGCTCAGACCATCGTGTGGCGCAACGTGCTGCTCATGGGGATGCTGCACCTGGGCGCCGTGTACGCGCTGAGCCTCGTGCCGCACGCCCGCCTCCTCACCCTGCTCTGGGGTGAGTCCCGCAACCGGAGCCGCCGCTCGGGGCCCTTTGCTCCCTGCCGCCCAGGGCAAGAGCAGCGGCCTCGAGGGGCTCCGGAGACAGCGAAGCCTTTGAGGAGCTCCGGGGCAGCATGGGGGCTCCCTCTTTCCCTGGGAAGGAAAAGAAGTGCCCTGTGCTAGAGTGAGCTCCCATCCAGCAGGCTCGGATGGTTGCTGGATGATCCATAGTATTGTAGGCCAATCGCAGAACCTGGCTCATCTGCCCGGTGCCGGAGAAATCAGGCTCATTTGTTATACTGCGTTTGAGGAATCCCAAACTTTTTTTTTCTTATTTTTGGCTTTTTGTGCTGACTCCTACACTCTTAAAATGAGCTCAAGTAGCTCGTTTGCAGGCTGGAAGTAGCAGGGATGCCAAGTGCCATCTCCAGTAGGAACTTGGCACTTGGACCCAGCGCCCCTTCTGCATGAGCCCTTTGCGGGTGAGTGTGGGGGGGTTGCTTTGTTCCCTCCATTCCCTCCTTTACGGAGCTCTCCATCCACTCCTCCCTCCCTGCCCACTCTTGCTTGTGTTCGCGCTGCTTCCGTCCTTTACCTTGGCTGTGTCCTGGCGGCCCGGAGAGCTGGGTGAGCTCTGTGGCCAGGACACTCGGTCTGCAGCACGCAGGCGGGTGCTCCTCCTTTCTACGGGCTTTGCCTTTTGGTAAAGATGCTCTGAAATATGCTCTGGTTTTACTAGGGAGCTCCCTAAGCCTCTCTGGGAGTCATGGAGCAAGGTGGGGATTCGGGAGCGTGTGCGGAGCAGGGAGCAAGGTAAGGATACGGGAGCATGTGCGGAGCAGGGAGCAAGGTGAGGATATGGGAGCGTGTGCGGAGCGGGGAACAAGGTGAGGATACGGGAGCAAGGTGAGGATATGGGAGCATGCGCATCGCCTCTGTTCTCATCAGCCTCTGTTATCAGGACGTCGTCGTTGGTGGGGCCAGGACTGCGAGCGGAGGCTGACTGTGCCCAGCGCGGGTGCCCGGCTGGGGCATACAAACAGGGTGTATCCGACAGATGCAAGCAAAAGCTGTGCCTCTTGCTGTATCCCTGCTTGCTTCTCCTTCCCGAGAATGCCTAGGACCTGGGAAGCTTTCCAGCGATCTTAGGCGGGTCAGGGAGTCGCTTGCTCCCTCCTGGCCCTTGGAAAGATGCAAGAACAGTGGTGCAGATGGTGCCAGCACCAGGATCAGGTGTAACCTCCTGCTCTTCCCTTGCTACCTTCCCACTCTCTGCCCGAGACATCCACTCCTAGGTGGGCTCATGGCTCAAAGGTGGGATTCTTCCCTCTGTGGGCTAGGAACGCTTCCCCTTTTCCCACTTGCTTCCTTTCCCCCTCCACCAACTTGGCAGTCATGGGCACATACGAAGCTGGGATGCTGCCGTGCCACCTAGAAGGCAGCGGAGCAGCCCAACCGTGTGCCCAGCAGGGCTCATTTCCATTGGTAATTTATTGACATTGATCCAGCTGCACATAATGGACAAGGGAGAAAGGCCGCCAAGCGACGGCTCCGTCCGTAGCTTACACGGGATTATCTGCCCTCCTCTGTTCCCACCACGTCCTGCACAAACGCCTAGAGAGCTCTGCCTGCCCCACACGAAGCTGCGGAGCTGGCGATGCGGGAAACATCCACAAAGGTGCTGTGGGAGAGGCCACCAGATTCCCTTTGGAAGGAGGTAAGCGTTGCACATCCATCCTCAGCGGGCAGGAAACTCCTGAGCATGGCGCTCAGTGCAAGTTGGAAAGGCACCGTTAAATGCTGCCGCCTGAACCAGCGGGCTCCCCGCTGCGGTCGGCCCCTTCCTGCCCCTTCCCACCTAGGGCACCGCTTTGGGTTAGGAAAGCGGCGCCGCAAACGCCCTGGACCGGCTGCCGTGGGGCAAGTGGTTGGGGACTTTGGAACGGTGCCCGGCCGTGGCACGTAGCTGTGCTGGGACAGAGCAGAGGCTGCTCGCAGGGAGGCACCGGTCGCTGTGGGGCTCCACGGACACAAGTTTTGGGCAGCTCACAGGTTGCAACCAGCCTTGCGTATTCTTGAGTGCCATCTACTGGCTTTCTGGTTCCTAGCTTGTCTGCCTGTTGGCCGTGTTGACGTTTTACTGTTGTTCCTGCTCACAGAAGGCTCCCATTAGGCCAAAGATTCAGCATGGATAGCCATTAAAAATATATTTTAAAAGTCAGTTTGTCAAGCCCTTTAGGTAAAAACAGGGGAACTGTGTGGTTTCTGCTGTGGATAAACCGAGCTGCAACAGCTCCAGAGGAGCCCAGGAGACCTTTTAGGCTGGGAAGAGAACAGGAAGGTACCTGCAGAACTGCCCGTCCTTCCAGCCCATGTGAGCAAGAGACCCCAAGATATGAAAAGTGCCCCCCATGGGACTGACAGGGACTGCAGAGCCAATGGTCCTCCCTGCGCTTGGCCCCGCTGTTTCCTGGCTGTCCCAGGTGGAAGGAAAGGGCACGTCTGTCTTATCAGGAAGCTGCAAGCCAAGCAGGGTGTCAGTGCCCCACTCGGTGTGTCCCGTCCCTCAGGAATGACTGCGCAGCGTTACACCGCGTTTGGAAGCGTGCTTGCATATTCACATTGAGCAGCGCGGTCTCTGTAATTGTGTTTGCTTTGCACCTGCTATTTTTGTACCTGGTGCCCCGGAGGAGATGCTGGCTGAGCTGATTGCAGCCTGCTCTGTGT
Organism: Nothura maculosa; assembly: GCA_032353885.1. Taxonomy (NCBI): domain Eukaryota; kingdom Metazoa; phylum Chordata; class Aves; order Tinamiformes; family Tinamidae; genus Nothura; species Nothura maculosa. The sequence continues at coordinate 1,412,767 of JAUBOD010000004.1, forward strand.
TACTGGGTTACGAGGTGCTCCGCAGGCTCGGGAAGAGCTGAGCTCTGCCGTGGGCGTTGAGCGCGCAGCCGAGAGCCTGGAGACAGCCGATATTCCCCTTGGAGCAAAGGAGCTTCTTGCAACTCAGGGTCATATCCCGATGCCCCTGGAATTGCCACAGTCTGTCCCTAAGAGCCTGGCGACTCGGGAATGGGTTTTCCTGGGAGTTTGGCACGTGCTGTAGTGGTGCTTTTGTGGAAATGGAGCCGTGCCAAGGGAAACGGAGCCAAGCTGCTCTGCAGAACGGGGCCCGAATGGCTGGCGCTGCTGGTCTCCCAGCCCATGCATTTTTAAAGGACTTGGCTGCTCCGGTGGGCGTGGCTGCTCTGGGACTGTGACACTGACACCCTGCACCTCCAGTTCGGAATCACTCATGTGTTTTGCTGCCTTATCACATTGCAGGCTCAGGGTATTGTATTTGCTGCTGGTGACGCTCCCTGCACGGTACCACTCCCCCAGGCGCCCCATTCTCACTGCACATCCTTGTCTGCAATCAGCACCCCCAGCTACGTTGCCTGTCCCTTGCTATCCAGGCAGCCTCTCCTCTGGAGCTTCGCTTCCCCTGTTTCTGCCTGGATCTCTCTGCGGTTTTGGCTCTCAGAGCCGCTCCAAAATTAGCATCATCCGCTTCTGTAATTAATACGCTGTTTGCCTTTGTTTCAAGTCATTAATAAGTGGAATAAAAAGCATCTGCCTATCGATTCTGGCACGTTCCCATGAACAGCATCAGCGCAGAGAGCGTTTGGGAGCCCCACAAGCTGCTGGCCCCCTCTTTGCGCAGGCCATGAACCCCAAGTCGCTCCTCTCTTCTGCCTCCTGCCCCGTGCGGTGCTGTGGGTCTCTCTGCTCTCCCTCTCTCCATACTGTTCGCTCTGCTCCCTTTCTTCCCTTGGCTTTCCTGCTCTGTGCTTCTTGCTTTGCTCCGGATCGGGAGCATTTTTTGTCAGCGGTGCTGAGGAAGGCTGGAGATGCTCCTGACGGAGGCTGCACCGAGATCCTTTCTGTAGGACATTAAGTAGGGGATGCGACACCCACCCGAGGGCACGATGCCATGGAGGGAGACATGAGCCTGATAGCACCAGTGTTTGTGTGCAGAGGAGAGTGTGAATTCTCACCGTCAACAGGGTAAGCCTGAGGATGAGAAGGAAGGAGGGAAGGAAAGAGGGAAGGAGGGAAGGAAGGCGCTTTTGGTGTCAGAGATGTGCATGGCAGCCGAGGCGGATGTGCCCTGATCCGGGGAGCCCTTGGGACGCGTTCCCAGCCAGTCACACCCTTCTGCTCCATTGAGGGGCTCCATGGAGCACGGGCCCCTCAGTGCTCTCAAGCCAGGACTGAGGTCGAGCTGCTCCGCATGAGCCCTTGGTGGGAAGAATCCTGCTCCTCTCCCTGTGTCTTGAATACAAAGCAGCAAGCTCCATCTCCATCTTGCTTTCCACTACAGAAAAAAAAAAAAAAAAAAAAAGAAAGGAAAAGGGGAAAAAATTACCGTGCTTGAGAAGAGACGGCCAAGTGTTTTGGCTGCTCTCCATGCGCCATTCAGCATGCGAGAGGGAGCAGGAGATGGGAGGACGGGGGCTGCCACCTTCCTGTCTCTGGTTACTAGTCTAAGAGGAGTTCGCAGTATAAATCAAGCTGTTCACGGAGCTTTTCTCCACAGTGTCACCCCTTTATGTATTTCAGAGAGGGATTCACCTCAAAAAAAGGAACCCCATGGGTGAGCAGTGGCTTTCATTGAGTTACTGTAGCTATCATTGCTGTACATAATTAATGTAAAATCAAATGGTTTCGAGTGTGGTTTGGAGTTTGAGTCGATAATTTACTCTGCAGACGAAAGCTTGGGACTCATCTTTTTTCATCTCTGGACCTGCTAGTTGCTGCTTTGGCCCACGTCCTATCGCTCCATGTCCCACCAAGAAGAAATCAGTAGCACTGTGATGTTGCATCTACTCCGTCGTGCCTGTCTTTAATTCCCTTCTCACAAAATTGATGGTGATCACGATGGATGTGTGGGCAAGTGCTTGGCCAAAGAAAGAGGCTTTGGCTTTGCTGTGGGAGAAGAACCCCCAGGTAGAGGGCAAGGGAGGCCAGGCAGCCGTTATTTGGAGGGCACCTCTGCTTGCATTTAGTGCCTAACATCCTGTCCAGAAAATGGCTTGGCAGGTAGGCCGGGATTCTATAGGAGGAGCCTGGGGCTTTGCACTGCAGAGGCATCTGCAAACAGCTCCAGGACTGCAGAGCAATCTGGGCTGCGAGTTAGTCACGGTGCCAGTGTGTTTACCCACCCGACGGCTGCAAAAATAGATCTATACATAACACATAGAGAGGAAGGGATGGCTTTTTATTACACATCTCCCTTCAGGAGTCAGCACTGAGCAGTAAACTTGAGCTTGCTGCACTTGCCAGCACACGTGAGACCTGTTGAGGTGCACCCTCAAAATCTGTCCTTCAAAATCCATGCTTGGATCTACCCTGCTTTTAATTTTACAATTCTTAATTGTACACAATTTCTGTCCAGCAGGTGCAGAGCCTGGAGCCCAGCACAGTGAGTAAGGAACGGACCCATTTCCTTGCTGCGTCAACCACCTGACAAAACACAACGAGTTTACTTGGCAATTTTTTAATTAAGGCAACAGGAAAGGACAGGTTTCCAAGGCGGAGGGAGACTGAATGCTGAGTGAATGCTGAGCTTCCTGTCACGTTTGCCAAGGGAATGAGCTCCCACTGATAAGACACTTTTTGACGTGGAAACTCTGTGTTTTGCGGGAGCCTCCTCGTTGGCTGATAGAGCAGGCTCAGGGCAAGGGCTGCATGGAGCCAGTGCTACTCCTCACCTTGCTCTTTGGCAAGGGTACCCCATCTGCCTGCCCGGCCTCTCTTCCAAGTGCCCCAGGCAGGGGCAGGAATCGTTTTAACGTGAACATAAGCAAAACTAATGACTCGTGTGGTTTGGCTTGTGTCTTTCAGCGTATTTCTACTTCCTCATGACGACCCTGGGTGTGACAGCGGGCGCCCATCGCCTGTGGAGCCACCGCTCCTACAAAGCCAAGCTGCCCCTGCGCATCTTCCTGGCTGCGGCCAACTCCATGGCTTTCCAGGTGGGCTTGTGGTCTCCCATGCGGATATGTGGCCTCCTGGCAGCTTTATCACCCTCTGAAGGCAGCTGTTCAGCTTAGAGAAAACAAGAGGGGAGGGAAAAAAAAAAGCAGCAGCAAGAGGTTTGCTGCTGATACCCCTGTGCGGGCTTGGGGGTCACAGCCCCTCGCCACCCGCACAGCAATGCAAGTTTGGCAGCCTAGGCCCAATAATTACATTAGAGCCGGGTCTAGGATGTGTAGATGTGGGGCTCAGCGCTCCAGCAGCCTCTATAGGGCCCAGGCCAGGCCCAGCACTTCACAGCACCATGGCAAAACCTCTGTGCAAGCCAACTGCATGCAACTACAGCCATAAAGAAGGTGACTAGCCAGGTGCTTATAGCTGAATGCATGAAACAGCTGCTAGGATCAGGCTGCTTTCTATACACTCTTATTTTTCCTCTATTTCACATCATGTTTTTCATCAGTAGAATCCAAACACTTTCACCAAGAGATGCAACTCTGTTCACTGAGAGTGACTCCTAGGGTTCAAAACTTGACAGCCAATAGGTGGTAGGAGCCCAGGTAGACCCAGGGTCTTTGCAGTGTAAACACACTGCTCCTTTGCTAAGAACAGCTGCGTGTCTCTGTATTAACATCATGAACTATCTTGCTTGGCTGCCACAGCCTCTCGTGGTGCTGAGTTCCACAGGTGAGCTGGGCTTTGTGACATGTGCTTTGAATTGTGAGCTCTCTCCTTTTGATCTCTTGAGGTGACTTATTGTTCTTGTACCTTAAGAAAGGGTAAAGCCAGGCCTTCATCTGCTTCTGTTTTGTTCATTTTATCATCTTTCATTTAGCTTCTTGTTCAAGTGGAGAGAATTAACCTTAATAATTCCTGCTCACATTACCGAGAGCACAATGAGCCCACGGCGGTATGGTGAGTGTTCAGTCTGACTTTAGCTCCCCTTTATTCTGACTCATATTCAGCTGCGTAGTGCCTCTCTATTCCTTGTAAACCTTTGCTCAGCATGTTGAACAACTGTTTGGAGTTTTTAAGAACCCCCTGGTAGCAGCCTCCTGTTTCACAGCAGATTTTATCTTTCATGCTCAATTCAAATGAATCTGTGCTGAGCTGGCTGTTGTGTTTCTGTCGCCTTCTGCTCCCCTGGTGCTGTACGTTTTGCTCTCAGCTCTGTTGGCCTCATCACTGCCTTTTGCTGAGGCAAACACAGTGTGAGCCCGAGGCAGGGGAGCGCTTCAAAGGGACCTCAAGCCACCTCCGTGTCCTTCTCTGTGTCGGAAGGAAAACCTAAGGCCAAACCACGCGCTCTGTTTTGGGCAGTCTGACTCCTGCTTACCGTGACATGCAAAGTTCCCTTTTGACCACCGACTGGTGGAGGAGCACTCAGACCCACTTGCCCAGCACCGGGAGGAAGAGGTGGCCTTGGAGGCGTCCAGCTTTCTGGAGGAGCCCTGGCAACGTGGCCGAGCAGTTTAACTTCATGTTGCATGAAACTGGGAGGTGCTTCGCGTAGAGATGCCGTCACAAGTGGCAGTTAGCCCAGTGTGTGCCTGTGCTTGGAGCGCCTTGAGCTGACTCTTGCCCCTCCATCCAGCCTTGCTTAAGCTCATGTAAGTTCAAAAGTCTTTGTGCTTCTTGCTGCCACACGTTTCTCTTGGAAAGGGGTAATGCCTGGCTTAGGTTTACTCGATTCCATGTTTAAAAGTTCGCCATTCCAGGCAGGACGTCTTCCCCCCTGTATCTGCCACTGTATCCTGGTTCCATAGTGGTCCTAGGACATCACCTGTCAGCACATGGAGTTGGCTGCAGTGCCCAGTTTGATGTCAGGGGTCACTCTGCAGGGTTATGAAGGGACACGCACATAAAAACCTCTTGGCTGTGTCGCTGTCACAGGGAGATTCTGCCACTCGCTCCTTTGGAACGGATAGACCCGGGTGTTTCCTGGAAATCTGAGCAGGAGTGGCATGTTCCTGAAAAACGATTGCTATTAATGCACTTGGAGCACATTTCCATTTGCTACACTCCAGTTGTCTGTAGTATTTGCTGCCAACAGCTCTGGCCTCTGGCCTTTGCTTCCTTGTAGCCTCTTTGGCCTCTCTGTTCATCGTTAGATGCAGTTCTGCTGGTTCACAGCTTTCTAGTGCTTTCAGCTGAGGATTTTTTGGATTTTTCTTTGCTAGCCCTGCAGGCATTTGCTGTTCTAGGAAAAGCCAAGCTCATGTTATTGCTTTTGACCTGCTTCTTTGCTGCGCCACAGATAATTTTATCAAGGGCTCTTGTAGCGTAATGATCGATAGTCTCAGCTGAAAGATCATTTCTGTTTCAGAAAGAGGACCTTTCGGAGATGTGCCCCTTGCACAATCTTGTGGTGTTTTTAAATGACTTAATCTTAGCTTATTCTAGTGTTCTGATACTCCCAGTGGCAAATAAGTCTGCCATTTGAAGCAGAGTGGAGGCTTTGGTTCCTTGTGATTTCTCTGCAGGAGAAAGCAAAATGGAAGCGAGGTTAAAATCTCCCCTTCTTCTTACTGAAGAGTTTGGTGACTTCCCTGGGTTTGCTTTGCTCCAGCTTTATTTTGTACTCTTCCGCAGTGGGATAGTTGACGTGTAGGGATGTACACGAGTGCTGTTCACAGGTCTCTCCTTCCTCATCTCAGGGGTTTCACACCTTGGTGCTGAAGAAGGCAGCTCCCCATTTCCCCAGTCCAGTCCACCCCACAGATACTTCAGCCTCATCCACCAGCCATAGCTGATCACAGCACAACAGTTCAGAATTGGGACCACTGAGCTCTGGCCAAGCTAAGGATCTTCAGGGACTTGTGTTCTTTTGTTCACTTAAGGGATCTGCTTCTTAAGCCCATTTGCGGCCTCAGTGACCCATGTCTGCTGACAGCTTTGGCAGAGACAGGGCTGAGCTTCAGTTTGTAGCTCATCAGGATCCACTGCGGAGTTGGTGCCGTGGGACTGAGCCTGTTCTTCCAGCCTGTCTGCGAATCCGCAGCTTAATTTCCCCTAAAATAGGGACATCTCCCGTGATAGCTCCATCTCACGCTCTTGTACAGATCTCTGCAGACAGAGCAGTCACTTAAATGAGAGTGCTGGCTTAAATAGGGCTGACTTGTCCCTCCGAAAGGTGAAGCACCTGCAGGCTCCCGTTCAGTTTAGCTCAGCATGTCACAAGCGCTGGCCCATTTTTAGCTCTGCTCCTCCCTGGAGGGAGTCAGCGGTGACCAACCGTGACCAGCTTAAAGAAACGGATGCCAGAGCTGTGAACTTGTGCGTGGTAGTGCCCCTAAGACAGACATCTCGACCCCCTGAGAGCAGCTTGGCGAGGAAGAACGTAGGCGGGATGTAGCAGCTTCATCCCTTGAGTGCCACCATCAGAGGGGTGTGAGACTAGGGCAGGCTCATGATAATTCCCAAGAGGCTGTTGACCCAAGGCCCTTTACAGCTCCAGGTGGTTCCCAATCCGTATCACCACCTCCCAGAGCATGTGCCATTCAGGATGGATGCTAATGGCAGCATCATGATGTGCAGTCTCCCTGCAAAGCCAGGGTCCCTCAGGATGACTTTAGCCAATAACCTTTGCTGACAAGCATCAGTGCGGGGCTTGGGAGCTGCTTCCATGTGGGGTGGGAGCAGGGAAGCAGTTCCAGCCTCTCTCCTCTCATGCCGCTGTGCTCCCCACGCAGAATGATATCTATGAGTGGAGCCGGGACCACCGCGTGCACCACAAGTACTCCGAGACGGATGCCGACCCGCACAACGCGCTCCGGGGCTTCTTCTTTGCCCACATTGGCTGGCTCTTGGTGCGCAAGCACAAGGACGTCATCGAGAAGGGGAGTAAGCTGGATCTCTCCGACCTGCTGGATGACCCTGTCGTCAGGTTCCAAAGAAAGTAAGTGGGAGCGACGGCTGCGCGTGAGGCAGCTGGAAGGGATCTGTGCCCGGTTTTGCCTCCTTCTGTATTCTCATTTTTTCCACCCCACCACAATATCCCCACCACTTGGCCACCCCCCTTTTCATTACAGCCGCCTTGCTGAGGCTTGTAGACTCCTTGCAGGCTCTGATGCACAAACAGAGCTGCTCCAGCCTCGTCCTTGTGCTTTTCCAGAAAGCCACGGCTGGCTGGCAAAATAGCCCCAGCAGAAGCTGCTGGGACCTCAGTGCTCTTGCGTGAGCAGCGGAGCAAAGGCTCTAATCACAAACTATCTTAATGCAAAAGTGCACCTTGCAGTCTGCCAACTTATTTTGGGCAGCTGGAGCCAGCTCAGACAAAGCATTTCCCCTTCCAGGACCATCAGTCTTCATCTTTATGCTCGCAGGACATTAATCATTCCCTATGAGAATTAGCACAGCCCGAGTTCAGGTTGTTACATGCCTTGTGAAAGGCAGGGAGAAGAGCTCCCTGCTTTGTCCTCTACATGAGTAAAGACATCATAGGAACAGGCTGTGGCAGCAAGTACTTGCAAACCCTGTACCTGAGTTTCTGAGCATTTTATGGACAAAAGGGGCAGCCAGTTGAGTTCTGAAATACATGTGGTTGTTTTCTTTTCCTTTGTGTTGGAGAAAGCTACACACTATCAGCACTACCCCCGCATCAGAGAGGCAGCAGGAGGGAGGAATTCACTCCCATCAACCTATTTTGTCACTAACACTGGCTCCTTTGTCAGCAGTGGGTGTTTGCAAAGCTTCCTTTGCAGTTTGCTACTGTAGCTCTTGGCTGCTCTGTTACCCTTCTCAAACAACAGCATCCTACAAGGCTCGTGCTTCTCTGCCTTGATCTCACTGCAAACATCATGTACTGATGAAGCAGATTTGGAGCAGGGAAGTTAAGCTTTACTCAGTGTCCTTGCTGTGGATACCAGCATTTCCTGTGATATCTCGAGCTCATGCTCTTCTTTTTATACACATCTCTGCAGATAGAGCTGTCATTTAAATAAGGCTCTTGGTTTAAATGCGAAAGACTTGTCCCTCCAAAAGGCTAAGGATCCTCTGCAGTTTAGCTCAGCATGTCACATGGGCTGTCCCCTCTTCCGTGCTGTATTTGTCCCCTGGAGAGAGTCAGTGGTGACCAACTGTGACCTGCTGCTACTGCCCCAAAGACCCCAACCCTCGTGGCCAGGACATGTAGATTTTTGCCTTCCCTCTCCTTGGAGGAAAAAAAATCTGCTTCCATCTTTTTTTTCTAAGAATAAAGACCCCAAAGTGGCAACATTTCTGTAGTTAAGTACCCATTTGGATGTGAAACCTCACGTCCTAATCAAAGACCTCAGTCTGAGCTTCTTGCATCTCACAGAAGGGTGTTAATCAGTGCCTGATTAGCTGTTTGGATAATTTGTCTCATTTGTCTCAATGCTGAGTGGGAAACGTTTTAAACTCTGAGTTTTCTAGAGTGGAAACCTTCTTCTCTAGCTTAATATCTATCCCTGAACTGATGAGCTCGGCCTGGTTCAGAAGTCAGTGGGAAGCTGTCTTTATTTTTCCTCTTTACAAGAGCTTTGCTTCAGATGAGTGAGGATTGAGCCATAGGAAGGAGCCCTGGAGATGCCTTCTTTTCATGACGATCTTTTCATGGTGGATCTTCATCTGAAGCCCAGCATGAGAGACCGTCCTCACAAAACAAATCCAACTGAGATTTCCAAGCACAGGATTGATCGACTTCATACACAAGATTATCAAAGCTGTCTGGCAGGTTTTAGCTGAACTGTGCTCATGGAAATTCTCTTTCCTTACAGAAATGTTGCCAGTACTAACATTTTTGTCTAATATCCTGTGGCTGTTGATTGAAACTTGAATGAAGCTTGGAACAAACAGGCTGGGCTGTGTGAAAAACTTGTGACAAATGCAAAGTTTCAGTATCCATTCAGTTGAAAGCAAACCTTGCTCTTTCTCATCCCTTCCAGAAAATCCTCAACACTGGCAGGGGTCTATTTTAAACCTATCAGGTGGGAACATAGGAGCAATTTTTTAGCTTGCAATTCATTTTTTCTCCCTTTGCTCGTTGACAATCCTGTTGCCTGCTGCTCCAGCAGTGTGTGGCCACTGTCTTTTGTGCTGATGGCCTGAGATGACTCCAGGATGTAGGTAAATCTGGGCTCCAAGGACGGAGGACTTGACAGTGGGGACGGGGCCACTTGGTCCCTCAAGCTGGAGACACTCTGTAGCTGCTTAGTAAGACACAGCCCCCACTTAGTGTCACCTCCCATTGTCTTGCTGCCCTCTGCTTCTGAGCCCACTTAACCCATTCTCCAGTAACAGCCATTTATTTCCTGTCGCTCTCTTGGCTTTTTCCTTTCCGCTTCTTGCCGAGCTGCTCCTCTGCTCCACTTCCCTTTGCATCATTCCCCTTGGCCTGTCGGCTCCTCTTCTCCTCGTTTCTCCCACAATGATCTTTGCTTTTCACCTCCATGAATCCTACGCTCTCTCTTTCCTACTTTTTCTGAACATATGGCTTTATTTTTACCATAAAGCTCAGCTGTTGGTCTTTCCTCACAGACTGTTCAGCCTCCTCCTTCCACTGCTTTGTGTGTTGGCTTCATTTGACTTCATTTTTCCAAGTATATGATCATACACATCTTCCAGGCTTGGATGGCACCTTCAGAGCCAGGTGTCTCATTCTGTTACTTTGTTTTCTCCCAAATCATGGGAAGCAAAACTAGACCTCCTCTTTAAGAGTGGAAGACCAGGCTGAGACTAGGAGAAATGTTCTGTTACTGCCTACGTTGAGTGATTACTCTGAATGTGTCTCAAGTACCTACCTCCCCTGAACATGGCCAAAATAACCACTTGGGCCAATAACCAGGCCCAAGGCTTTTCTGCATCCCAACGATGGCCTCTCCTGTCACACTCGTTATCCAGTTTGTCCTTCTGGAGAGGTAGGTTGGAGCCGGCACAATTCTCAGTTAGGCAGACAGCGTCTCCAGTGCATGGTTGTGTCCTCCCTGCCAGCAGAGCCTTTCTCCTGCTCATCCTGGTGGCCTTGGGCAGCAGGCCATGGAAGTCAGCATGAGTTCGTGTGGATATAACGGTGGAGAATGGAAACCTAGCCCTCTGTAGCACCTGCTTTGGGAGGAAGAGCTGCCCTGCCCTGCGCAGAGCAAGCAGCTCATTAGCGGGGTGGCTGATGAGGAGTCCCACCTCATGTGCTCCTTTGTGGCAGCTCCCTGGAATGGTTCAAACGCTTTTTCCTGGCAGCCCTCCGGGCCTTGTGTTCCCGGCGCCGCAGTTGGCCCCTTTGCTTCCCCGTAGGTACTACAAGCTCTCGGTGGTGCTCATGTGCTTCGTGCTCCCCGCCGTGGTGCCGTGGTACCTGTGGGACGAGAGCCTGTGGAACGCCTATTTCGTGGCCTCCATCCTGCGCTACGCCGTCTCGCTCAACGTCATCTGGCTCATCAACAGCGCCGCGCACATGTACGGCAGGCGCCCCTACGACAGGAATATCAACCCCAGGGACAACACCTTCGTCACCCTGGGATCCATCGGTGAGTGCCGAACGGGGCCCCCGCGCTGGGGCTCTCCTGCAGAGAGCGCTCCCCATGCACTCAGCTGCTTGCAGCAGCCATCCCCTGCTGCTGCTTTCTGTTTTGCTGCCCCAAACCACTGATTTTCCACTTAGGAGTTTCCACTTAGGAGTTCTCCCTCATCTAGTAGGGAGTTCAGGATGTCTAGTAGAGGTTTCTGGATGTTTCTCATCTAGAAAACTAACACATCTAGTTTTCTTCTCTGAGTGTTGGTGTGGGCAACATCTCCTTTTCCTCTGGGAAACAAGATCCAAAGCGTTGGGTGGTGTCAGTTGTGGATGTGCCCCAGGGATTGGGTCTCTCATAGCCAGATGTGACCACAGGGTGACCTGGCCTGACTTGGGAAACTGGCCTTGGCTTGGGCCACCAAGTCTGTCCCCAAAGGCCTCAACCTGCTCGCCGTGCAGCCTCCAACCTCTCCATCTTTTCTCTTCCAGGTGAGGGGTACCACAACTACCACCACACCTTCCCCTTCGACTACTCTCAAAGCGAACTGGGCCTGAAGTTCAACCCGACCACTTGGTTCATTGACTTCATGTCCTGCCTGGGCTTGGTTACTGACCGGAAACGGGTTCCGAAGGAGGTGGTCGAGGCTCGCAAAGAAAAGACCGGCGACGGCAGCGGCTGAGGAAGTAGCGCTGCCCTGTACGTCAGTGCCCCTGCCAACGTGTGTGTGTGTGCACTGCGTTCAGTTTATTCTGGGTAAATTTAGGGGGGTTATTTGCCTTCTTTTTTTTTGATTTTCAGACCAGTTGGGCCAAATTAATTCCTGAGTGAAGTCCCTCAGGGAAAGATTCAGCTCCAGCTTTGCTTTCTTTTTCCTATTAGCTGTGTTAAGTCACTTGAGTAGCAAGTGTAAAAAAGATCCATATTGTTTCCTATTACAGTTAAGCATGAGAGATATTTGCCTTTTCTCACGTAGTTCTTGTCCAGAGAGTTGGTCATTTGCTTGTTCATGGTAAACTTGGCAGGTCTGAGGAACTAACCATCCTTTCAAAGTGCTGTTCAGGGCAATATTTGTTTCTACTATTAATCAAAGATGCTTTTGAGACATGTTTCTTGGAGGGGATGGGTCAGGGCCTACTGTGCTGTGGAAACTACAAACTAATGGAAAACAACACCAAGAAAAATAGGTTGCGTAAGCAGAAGGATCAGCCTAAAATTAGTTTGAGCTTATTGTGAAATCCGCTTGCTCTTTTTCATTAGCCTTCTTAGCCAGACCAACGAGCTGCTGGTTCTGCTAAATATGAAAACCATTTACTGCTGAGCAGCCTTTTGTGTGGAAAATTAGCCTCCCTGCGGGCCACAATCCAAATGGATGCCGATGTTGAGATGATTCCTTTGTTGTCCTATATACATTGTAATTTGTACAAGTGCAGGGCTCAACAACGTCTTAATCAAATAGAGCTTTGAGCTCCATGTTGGGAGATCTACGTTACACTCTCATCAGCCATGGCCATCAGAGCACGCGAATTTTAGCTCCTGTTGCGCAAGAGGCCTCTTAATTTCTGGGGTTTTTTTTTTCTGCCTTGGACTATTGGGTCTTTGGGCCTGACTTTTACCTAAGTCAGAGTCTCTACTGATATTTTGGCTGCATGCAGTAGCCATTGGTTTCTGGGCAAAATGTGGAGACAGATAAGTAGCTTCTGAATTTAACAGTTGCCTTGTTTTAGGAGAAGAAAGGGAAAAAAAGGCAAAAAAAGCATGTGGAATTAATGGGACATAGAGCCTTTTGTGTTAGATGTTAGCCAGTGCCAGAGAGAGGCTTTGTGCTGTCAGCATTGGGGCGTTTGGGAAGATAGAGGGCCTGATTTTTGTTTTTCTCTACGCTCTGTGCACTGCCCTTCGTGAGAGGGACCGTCCATTTTCGGGCTTCCTCAGCCCCGCACTGCAGGCAAGGCAGTGGCCACGGGATAACTGAGAATCAAGTCAGAGATTTTCAGGAAAGAGGTAGAATTAGCAAAGAGAAAAACTTTTTCTTCATATTTTCTTTTCTGTGTGATATCATATTATATAAAAGAGTTGTCTTTGTTCTGTATTTCATCGGGTGGGTTATTTAACCGTGTTACTTTGCCATTAATGATGTGTAAGCTCTCGAGTGATTTACAATAAACAGCTCGGAATGAGACTGGCTCCCGAGCTTCCCTTTGAAACGTCTCCCAAGATGAGAGGCTCGTGTGTGTGATACTCATCGGCGCTACAGCAGCCTTTGGCGTTGTGTTTTCCAACCATCCCTCAGCATGGCCTGTTTCCCAAATACCAATGTTCCTCAGCGTTTGTGCCATCTTCCCTAGTGGGTCAAACCTGGGAGTACCAAGAGCCTGGGTTGCTTCTGGCTCAGTGCCCTGGAAAGAGAAGGGGGAAAAGGAATTTCAAGCTGATACAGGCCCGAAAGGGGACTGTGGCGAGGCCTCACGTGTGAAAATTGCAGCTTAATAATGAAATGTTAGTCAAATGTGAGTGCAGAGCACAGTCCTCCTTTGCATAGAAGGATTAAGTTATTTGGTTTGGCTTTTTCTGCAAGTTCTGCTGCCTCTCGCTCATTCTTGAGGGCAGCTGAGACCTGCCCCAAGCCCGGGTGTACCAGCAGGCTGCGGCTCCACGTGCAGGCGCCTTTCGACCGGTGAGGAATGGGACATGTACGTGGTAGGAGATGTCTCCTCCTACCACATACGGTGCCTATAGGGTGCCAGGCGCTGAACTCATCTCCCCAAAGCCATAACGGACCCATTGGAAACCCCGGTTTGCAGCATTTCTTCCTTCTTCCTGTGGTTACCAGGCGCTGGGAAGAGGAGCAAAAATTATTTGTAATCTATCATCAAAATGATACAGGTGATGGATCTGGCCTCAGCATTTGAGTGGAGTAGTGAAACTTAATTTAACTGGTTATTTATTCACTTTCTTGGTGCAGTTTCCTCTCTGGAGAAGTGCAGTGAATGAAGTTTACAGGGAACTTACATGCAGATCTTGAAGTTAATCCTTGGCACCATTTTAGATCCTCCTTTTTTTTTTTGTTTTTGTTTTAGTTTTTGTACTGTTATTACTTAGACTTCCCTAAGCCGATTCCTGTCAAGCATGTGGTATAAGAATAACTGACCCTGTGAAGAAATCCATGCTGTTGAGAACCTCTCTGGCTACATAAATATTTTCCCTGCAGATGTAAGAGCAGCAGCAACACCAGATTTGGGGAGATGCGAGTTGGAAACCATTTATAAATGACCAATGTGATATTTCTGAGAAACTGGAAGTAGGCAAGGGGAGAGGGGAGGGAAAAGCTGTTGCATCAAAATGTTTTGTCTTTAAATTTGCGCTTGATGAGTTCCTGTCCCTTTGTCTCCGGGTAAAATTGCTGCAGTAGCGTTGACTAAAAATACTAGTCATCTATTGCAGAAAAATCACATTCCTGTTTAAAAAAAAAAAAAAAAAAAAAAGAAAAAAAGAAATATCTTGAGTTATGGTAAAACAAATCCGAAAGCATGGAAGGTTTTTGGTTGTCCATTTCTCTTTCTGGGAAGCCCTGTGGAGGTGCTCTAGGATGGGGCTGTCTCGAGCTGCCCTCAGCTCTCAGGGTGCCCCAGGACCGAGGGCGCCATGGGCTGGGTGGGCAGCAGAAGAGCTCCTACGGGCTGCTGTGTGATGTGCTGGGCTAAACGTAAAGCACGGTGAGTCCTGAGTGGTTTTCAGGGCATCCTGACTCGACATGCCCTTGTCCTCTCTCTCCGTACCCTTGTTCTCAGCACCTATATCAGGTATGCCTGAGGTCAAGAGCTGTCAGTTCTTGTTTGCACATTTGATGCCTCCCACGGCATCCTGCAGAGCTCACTAAGGGTTCCCAGCCCTTCCGTGGGCCTGGAACAGCAGCTGCCTCGTTTGGAGCTTCTCCGGGCGCTCTGTGAGGTTCTTGGGAAGTGCTCCCTTGGCTCAGGCCTCAGGTTTGTTCCCTTTCCAGGGCAGAGACCCAGGAGCAGGTCACCTGCTTTCCGCCATGTGGCAGCTTAGGAAACGCCACGGCAGCAGTGGGACTTGGCACGCGCACTAAGGGAGAATTTTGCTTGTAACTTAGAGCGTGTACTTGGCTAAGCAAATATTGACAAAATCCCGTCAGGGCTGTGTATAAACACAGCGGGCTGAGAGCAGAGGGAGGCCTGTAGAAGCGGAGCCAGGCCAAGGCTGGGGCTCTTCATGACACAGGAGTTTGTAGGCTGGATCTAACCTCGTCTTGGCCTCATCTCCAGTAGCAGTGGAGCCTCCGTGGGCTCGATCCTGGGCCCCAATCCGGCACACACTGGGTCTGTTTGGAAGGGAAAGGTTCTACGTGGTCAGCCCTGGGCCCACATCTCAGAGCAACTTCAGGATCGCTCCTTAGAGGCACAGCTTGCTGGGTGGTCACGTAAGGACGGTCAGACCGCTGCTGGGCTTTTCTGGGCCTTTATGCCACGTTTCTGCTGCCTCATGCTCTCCCTTTAAGGTAAAAATATCTGCGTCCCTTATCTCCCTCTGCAGCTGGTAAATGCAGCGCAAACGCCCTCCCTTGGCTCAGGCCTCTGCAGGGCCGATCGTTTTTCAGACCCCGTAATCAGCAGCCAGGACACGGCTTTTTTTCCCTCGTCAGTAAGCCTGACAGATGGGAAGCGCAGTTTAACTTGAGATTTTGCATCGTGCCAGCGGGGCGGGAGGCTCCCTGGCATAAAATAACCATAAAAAACCTTGTCTATCCCCATAAACCCCAGGGAGAGCCTGCAGGGTTGATTAAAAGAAGGTTGCGGGGCTGTGGGGCCCAAAGGCACCGCTGGGCTGTTAACAGCAGCTCTCACTCGTGTCTCGTTCAGCTCCCAGCAGCAAGCGAGCCCTGTTAGGTGCAATGAGCAGCGCTGAGGCCGGGCTGTGGGCTCGGGCCGGCCAAACGGGGCCGTGTCGCTTGTGCTGCGGCTCGGGAGCTGCTTTCGCGCCACCTCCCCTCCTGCCTCCGCGCGCCGCACGCGTATTCATATTCTGTGCGCGCTCCTTCCCGCTGCGGGGCACGCTGCAAGGGAAACCTGCCTGGCGAATGCGAAGGGAAGAAATGAAGAGGAGAGGCTAGTGCCTGTTAAATATACATATTCCTTTCAGCCTATATGTGTTTGCAGGGAATGAATTCCCAGGAATTCTCTTCTCATCCTCCCTGCCCTCCGTTTTCCCCCATTCAGCGCAGCACAAGTGGAGCCAGGCAGCTGTGGGGAGCTGCACCCTGCGAGGGTGGCTGGCAAAGGGGGAACTCGCTCAGTCTCTGCGCTCGAGTGAGGGCTGCCAGGGGGTTTTGGTGCTCGGGCTGCCTTGTTTTTCACATGACAAAATATCTCCGGGGTGGGATCTGCAGCTCCTGTTTCTCTGCCTTGTATTTTGCTCCATCCCCAGCCCTGGGGACATGGGGCCTGGGATTGTCCCTGTCCCCCTCCTTTGCTCGGGGAGCAAAGATAACGGAGCCAGGGCAAAGTCAGGTCTTCATTTGAAGTAGTGTCATGGTGAAACTTGGAGACGGGAGCACATCCATGGAGGAAATGTGTCCTGAGCCCCATGGTCCCAACTGCAGAAGGAACCACTGTGGGCGACGGCACCCGGGACAGCCCAGCCGGAGATCCAGAGCACAGCACAACGGCAAGAGAAAATTCAGAGTGCCACGGGCCCGGCATGGCAGCCAGCCCTCGCAATGGCCCTTTCCAATTTCCACGGGGTCACCGGCAAACCAGCCTCCATCCTTGGCGTTTACACAGAATCACAGAATCTACAAGGTTGGAAGGGACCTCTCGAGATCATCTAGTCCAACCTTCCCGCTCCAGCAGGCACCTAGAGCAGGTGGCACAGGGCGGCATCCAGGCGGGTTTG
>JAUBOD010000004.1:1429913-1446135 GCA_032353885.1 Nothura maculosa
CCTCCCGGCTGCGGTCGCTGCCCCTCGCACCTCCCGGTCCTCTTCGCCCCCTGCACCGCGGGTGGGAGAGCGGCGGGGGGAGAGGCGGCGGCGCTGGGCTCAGCTGAGCCCCCCATCACGGCGCCCGCCGCCTCGCGCTGCCCTCTGCCCCCCGTGTGTAACGGGGCGGGCGAGGGCAGGTGCGCTTGGATCTTGCCCCGGAGCCACTTTCCCTGCACACCCCGAGGGCCGGTTATTCCAGCTGCATGCGGGCGCTGCACCCGCCTTCCCGGAAGGCTCTGCGGGCACTCGGGCCTCCCTGGAGCGCGGTCCTGGCTTGTCGCGGGTGGCCGGTGGGACAGCGCAGGGACGTGTGCCCTGCACGAGCAGTGGTGCCCGCGACCGCCCTCTGCGCAGCCGCGAGGCCGAGCGCACGGGCAGGCACAGGGCAACGGGCTGGGGCAGCCTGGGGCTGCATGTGCCAGCGGCGGAGCCCGCGGCGAAAACCCTCCGTGTTCCATCTAGGCTGGGGCAAAGGCAGCGAGGCCGCCGCTCCCGTGTGCACGATGCTGTCACTCGCCCCATGCCCTCGGAGGTGGCCCGTGTAGCTGTGTCACCCACGTGTGACCCGCTCCCCGAGAGCGAGATGCGGCGCCGGACGAGCTGCAGCACGTGGCTGCCCTGGCAGGAGCCCCATGCTGCCCTCCCCAGCACTCACTGCCTTTGCGTGGGTGCCCGGGGATAGCTCCGGCCATGGAGCCACGGGCAAGCACCGCTCCCGAGGGCCCACAGGGTGCCCCAGGGCCCCTTGGGGACAGGGATGGCACCTCCTAGGTAACCATCTCCGCATCCATCTGGTTTCTGGGCTCCTCCATGGCAGCCTTTCTGCTGGCTTCTGTCTGAGCGGGGCTTGGGGGGTTTGATGGCGATGGAGCCGGGCGTTGCCATCGGTCACGCCGCCGCGCGGACCGGCCACCTCGCGCGCTCCGAGGAGGCGTTCGGGTGCTGTGGCCTCGAGAGGCTCCTTCCCTTCCCTGGCTCTGCTCGGGGTGCCTCCAGGGAGGCCCCTTCAGCTCTGTGGTCGTTCTCAGGGCACAGTGTGGCACCGGGGTCCCCAGGCACGGGGATCCCGCGCTGGCTTTGCCTCCTGGCCCCTGCTTACCTTGGCTCAGAACCTTGGGATGCAACGGTGAGAGGAAGCCTGAGCGCGTCCTCCTTCCCGCTTGCCTTCGCTTCCGAAGCAAAGCTTCGAGGGAAGGTGACCTTAAGGACTGTCTGCTTTCCATTCATGCCGTCCTTATGTCACAGCAGCGTATACATGTGCGGTTAATGAGCAATAGCAGCCCAGCGTGGAGCAGGCATCTATAGAAAGGCCCATGCCAAGAGACTTCCTGGTGTTTCTTGCCTAAGAGGAGCACTGGATTCTGGCTGCCTTTCTGCCTTTGGGCATGAGGGGGTCAATAATTGGAACCAGGATTTGCTGGACAAAGATCTGGCTTCTGTTGTCACTTAGGGGCTGTTCATTTCTTTGGAAAACCCAGTCCTTGTGTTGCTGTTTGTATCCTGCCACCAGCGTTTTCCACGTTGGCCAATGGAAGCCAGCTCCCTGCTTTCGCTTCCCCCTTTCAGATCCCTTGCACTGCAGCGCTCACCCGCTGGACGCGGGGCCGGGGCGAGCGCGTGCGTGAACACGGATGTTTTCCCTTGTTCTCCCTTGGAAGAAACCTCATGTCCGCAGCTTCCTCTCCGCCCCCAGCGCTTTCCGGCCAGCGCGTGTTGGCAAGACGTGAGGCTTGGCTCCACGGAGGCGCTTTAAGGTGCGGATCCTGCAGTCCGCGCCGAAACAATGAGCCCCGGCGGCCGGCCCGGCGTGAGCCAAGGCGCAGCCTGCAGGAAGCGGGAGAGAGGATCCCGAGGGATCAGGGATTCAGGGCAGTTAGCAGGATGGCTGGCAGGAGAGGAGGCCGCCCCACGGCCGAGGCCCACGCCTGGCACTCGGTACGTGCCGCGCATGGCCTGGGTGACCTCTGGGCAGCGCTCAGAGCTCCTGTGGGACCCGCGTCTGGCGAGTGCGCTGGAAGGAGAGGCCAGGGACTTCCTGGCTGCCGCTCGGACAAGGGCCAAGCCGCCTCTCCCAAAGGCGTCACAGCAAGAGGGGCAGAGCGGGGGGTACTCGCGCAGGTCTGACACAATTGGGGAGGAAGCCCCCAGGTCCTGCTCGCAATTTCCTGAGCTGGGACCCGTCCGGATACCTGCGGAGGAGCCTTTTCCCCTGGCTTATTCGCTGCTCCCTGGAAAGCGCTGCTGGGCCTTATGAGTGGCTGCTCAATCTCGCTAACAGCTCTTTGATAGTCCTCTGACCTGTGAGAGCTCCTCCGAACGCCCAGAAATCCATCCATGTTCTCACCTTTCTGAACAGTTCGTTTTAGCAAGTGCCAAGGCGATGGGAATTCAACATCCGTCATCCTCCTGTCAGCCTTAACAGCTGAGACGGTACCAGAGAAGAATGACTGGAGTGGGCGCATTCATTACCGTAGCACTTGGGTAGTGAGGGGACTCTTTGGAAGATTATTGTTTGAAAAGTAGTAATTCACCCATCTGACTGGGGACAACCACGGCTCTGATCCTGGAGAGTTTGGGGCCAGGATGGAGGGTCCCGGCCCAGCTCTACGTCCTCAAGGGTCATTTAATGCCATCTCCCGTGTGACAACAGACTCTGTCCCTGGAAATATTTCTACAGAAACAGAAGTTTTAAGCTCTGTGCATGTGAGGGACAGCCTGGTCAGCTGGTAAACAGAGATAGCTGGTCCCTATAGGAAAGGCCACGGCCTCCTTGTGCTCCCGGCCTCTGGCGGGATCAGCCTCTGGAAGACCCCGCAGCTTTGCCAGCCACTGCCGTTAGGCGCGCCCTCTCCTGCCACTCTTCTCCCCATGTTTTCTTTGCTCCCAGCAGGCATGGACGGGAAGAAATGCAGCGTGTGGATGTTCCTACCTCTCGTGTTCACCCTGTTCACCTCCACGGGCTTGTGGATAGTGTAAGTGGCCTCCTGCAGACGTGCCCTGGCCTGGCTTTGGGCAAGCGCTTTGGGCCCTGAGCTCAAATTTCGCAGCACCCAGCACTGTTATGGACAGCCTAACGCTGCCGCTGCTCTTGCACCCGGATATTTCCTAGGAAAATCCACATGGGCCTTGCGTTTCCCCCCTCCCCTCTGTACGAGGGCTTTTTGTGGGAAGCCTGGCGAAACACGTGCACGAAGCGGCTCCCGTGGAAAAGGAAAGGTTATTTTTAACCCAGCTCAGCTCGGTGACCTCCTTTCCCCACGTGCCCTTGCGGAGCGGATGTAACGCTGAGGTAGATACCACCCCGGGATGGGGAACGAGGAGGGAACTGTCCTGGCTGCTCGAGTGGCTGGTTTGGGGATGATCCGGGGCCAAGGGGCTTTGGGATGCCCTGTGTTGTCTGGATGGGGTTTGGAATGGCACCTGGAATGAGGTCTTACACTCTTTTGGTCTTCTTCCTCACTTGACAGGTACTTCATAGCCGTGGAAGATAACAAAATTATTCCACTAAGCGTGCCAGATAGGTAAGACTTGCCTCTGTTTTTTTCCTCTATCTAAAATCAGTTGTGGTTTTTTTTAAAAGAAAAAAGATACAAGCTAAATGAGAGGGATAAAAAATGCTGAATCTTCTTCCTGTGCACTTATGTCTCCTAGGAAACCTGGTTCCAAAAGACCCCCTTATATAAGGTAAGGGAGCAGTTTTCTTCCAATTACCCCTCTGATTAATGGGTGTTATTCACCTCTTTGTGCCGTCCCCGAGTTACAATGCTGAACTTTATATTTTCCAAGTATTGCAGGTGATGCACCTCCTGCAAGCTGTGTCTTTAGCCAAGTCATGAACATGGCAGCATTCCTAGGTAGGAACTACAAGGAGAATGTTTCTTTCTCTCTCATTATTCATTTGAAAAGCCATTGGGACATAAGTAACATCCAATAAGTTCTGCTCATGGATCTGGCGCTGTGAAATCATTTCCACTGCTCTTGCTACTGATTAAGCCAGTATTATTTTGTCTTCATTTGTAGAAACCCAGAATGAAGCTGGATGCATCTGAACTTTTAATTCCCTTGAGTTGCTCCCATCAGGGTTTTAGAAAAAAAAACACACAGTTTCAGGGGACTGATATTCCTAAGTTTTCTAAGGATCCTGGCCTATAGAAATGGAAATGAGAAAATTCCTGCAGATGAAAAATAGAAAATCTCCCTTTTTGTGTGTGTGTGTGTGGAGAACAAAGTTCTTCTGTTTTCCAGGATTTGGAGGATACTCATTCTCCAGAGCAAATCATGAGAGAATAAATTAAAACAGCTTTTGCAATTTGGATGAAGGTGGATATGTTTTCACTTACAGTGCCCTTATTTTTCTAAACCACATTATTTTTTTGGTGTTATACCACCGTTTTTGTGGCTAATATAGATCTATTTTGCTCACACATACCTTTCCAACCGTATGACCAGCACATAATGAGTCTGAGCCTAAGCCTAAACAGGGGTTCAGCAGCAGCTGGCAAAACCTCCGCACTACCTTGCTTTTCAGCTGCTTATTTTGGATGGCAGCCCAGAGCAAACGGATTGCTTAGCTTTCTGTGTTGTCCAAGCAGTCTTCCCGAGGGAATGCATGAGGGAACCATGTGGAATTCTCCCAGGGTTGTGCTCTGATGTAGCCACATACATCCTGTGCATCGTACTCCATATCACGGTCCTTTGGCTGGGATTGCAGCAGCCTCAGCAGGGCTGCCCCTCCACTCTTTGCAGGAAACTCATGTAATATTCCCAGCTGCTTGTCTCCTTCAGTCTGGAGCAAGCCTGAAAGATCCCAGGGTGTCTGTGGGTGCAGCTCCTGGGCCCGGAAAGCCGGGCCTGGCCCGACCTGGCTTAGAGGGAAGGTCTCCTGGTGCTTCATGTCTCATGAGTAGCGGGAGGGGGGCCACGCAGAACCCTTAGCTCCAGCCTGCGGGTCCCATAGGCCGCATGCCCAGGCAGGTGGTCGCCGCAGTGTTTTACGTAACGACACATCTCGGCCCCTCTGCTTCTTCCCCAGCGCTGGTGGTGTCTGTGCTGCGCTTCATTCAGCTGAAGCCCAAGGTGCTAAACCCCTGGCTCAACATCAGCGGCCTCGTGGCCTTGTGCCTGGCCTCCTTTGGCATGACTCTACTCGGCAACTTTCAGGTACTGCACATTAAGTTCCTCCCCTCCATCCAGCTCTTTGTTACTCCTTAACCTGCTCTTCCTCCTCGCACCACTTTGCATCATGACGCGCAGCTAGAGCTGATCAAATAGGTCGGACTAGCTCTGATGTGAGCTCTGGAGATAACGTGTCAGGCTGTCCCAGACCTCCCCTACCTGCTCTGCCGGCTCCACATGCCCTAGGAAGCGACCACAGCAACATGTGGAGATGAAGGATCCTGATAATCCAGGTCTTCCCAGCAGGAGCAGCAGCCTCGTGCTTGCGCTTCACGTGCTGAGAGCCGGTGTCCACGGAATCTCCGGAGCCCTGCGACTGGCACGGATGGTCCTGGGGGAAAGGACTGAGCTGCAAATCCATGTGGGCAGCTGTGCTGACAGACACACGGCTGCCCCCGCGGATCCAGCATAAAAATCCTGTGTGCTTCACCTAAAATGTGTCCGTAGATCAAGTCTGCCTCCTGCTTGTGCTCAGACTGGCCACGAGAGGGATGCAGTGGAAAGAAGGATGCAGTCCTTCTTTTCCTGATGTGAGGGGTGCCCTGGCTGAGGTCTCCACAGTCTCTGATCTTCTGCTCAGTTATCAGTGCAGGCTGCGAGCCGCACCAGCTTGCTCTGTAGGGTGAGGCTATAGGGTTAATCACTTACTTTTGTACAGATAGGGAAGCTAATTTGATTATTTCTGATTTTCTCTAACTCCGATTCTTAGAGGCGAAACTGTTTTTTTCCTGCAAGCTTCCCAGCTGGGAGCTCCTTGGCTCTTTCCAACAGACTTATACTGGTGTGGGAAGGATGTTGCAGGTACTGCACAGGGCCAGGGAAGCAGTTTCCACCTTCCTCCTTTCGCTTTCTCCTCGGAGCAAAGGTCTGTTCCTTAAAAGTGGGTGCTCCGAATCATTCTGCTGTATGGACTCTGCACTCATAATCCCTGCCTTCCTGTGGAGCGGTATTTTGGCTTAGATCTTGTGCCAAATCGTTGCAAGTATGTGGTAATTAGACCTTGGTCCGTGCTTTTTTTGGGTTTTTTTTTGAGCTGAACATGGCATTAAATCACATTTTTGGAAAATTACAGGTTGGGATGTTTTACAGAGATGTTGAGGCCAGGAGCCCCGTGCAGTGCGGGCAGCCTTGGGAAAGCTGCTCAGGCCTGTTTTCATCTGCGCCGTCACTTGAAATAACTTTTATAAATAAAAAGAAACAAAAGGAGGAGGAGGCGGGGAGGGAGCTCGGTGAAGGCAGAGCTACAGGTTGTTATTTTGTAAATTGTGGCTTGTTGGATGGGAATTTCTTAAACCATAGACGGCTGCAGGGAGGAATTATGTCTTCATTGTTTCTGTCCTAGGGAATCCTCCGAGGGAAAAGGGAAATTGTTGAGTTTGTGTCTCACCTATTCTGGGCTTTCGGAGTTGGTTTGGGCTGTGGAGGGGGCTCTTTGCAGGCTCCTGAGCCTGGCTTTGCCTCTGCCTTGTAGAGCGGTGTCAGAGCCTGCTGGGACAGGGGGAGCAAGGGCTGGAGAAGCACCTGCCCTGCAGGGAGGCTGGATTCCCATTGCCTCAACCCCTGGGGGCTGAGGGGCCCCGCAGCCAGCGTTTGGCTAGGAGGAGCTCAGCAAAGCCGGAGCGGGTTGCTGTGGTCTGGCTCGTGGGCCGTGCCGGGGACATCAAGGCAGGGAAGGGCTACTCTTTGCACACAGCCTTGGTGGCTCTCGTCCGGATCTCGCACCTTCCACTCTGCTTGGTGTGGGGCAGAAGATCCTGGGGCAGCCAACTCGTCCTGGTTACAGGACACGTTGGGTCCCAGCCAAAGGAGAGGTTACAGCGTGTCTGTCTCATTCCCCTTATCATTCCCCCTCTTCTCTATCTCACCCTAGCAGCAACCCGCCCCGGTTAGTAGCTGGTTTCTGTTGCGCCCAGCTCACAGCAGTGCTGTTTCCTCCTAGCTGACCAACGATGAGGAGATCCACAACGTGGGCACCTCGCTGACCTTCGGCTTCGGCACCTTGGCCTGCTGGATCCAGTCTGCCCTCACCCTCAAGATCAACCTGAAGAACGAAGGACGGAAAGTCGGGATCCCCCGAGTTGCCCTGTCCGCCGGCATCACCCTCTGCGTGGTGCTCTGTATCCTTTGGTCGGGCTCCTTGGGAAGGCAGGTGACCTAGAGGTCTGACTCCCTGTCAAGCAGGCACCACACACCTCTCATCCATCCTCGGATCTCAAAGCATTCGGGCACTGCTCCTCTTATCTCATGGCCTCATCTTGTGGCTGGTTCCTTTGTGACTCCTGCTTTATGGATGGGTTGAACCCTCACTTCCCCCATATTCTTAAAATTTACAGTGATTTCTGAGGTGGTTGTGATACTGGAAGAGTAGCCATGTTATTTATGGCACTACCACTTAGCTGCACAGTAGCATTTAAGATCATGCAAAATATGGGGAGAAAAAAAACTCAGGAGAACAAGCAAACAGGTGAGGAAATCAGGTTCCTGCAGAGGAAAAGAATTTCCTGTATGTGTTAAAATGCTCCAGGCTGATACAGCCAGTGAGGCAGTGGAGTTTGGGTAGTGGAGTCTGCAGCTGGGTGGACACGTGGTTTTTATCTCCTCTTTGTCCTTGTTGGTCCTGATCCAGCCCTTCTGTTTGCACTACTTTTCATGTGTGATCCCGTGCCCTCAGACTGCAGAGGAAATGCTGAGATCCGAGAGAGGGAGAAGGAGGTTTCAAGGAGAGCTCCAGGGAGCCTGGGCCGTCTGCCACGTCGGGAAGGTGCCCTGGGATTTAGAGAAGCTGAGTACTGCTCCTAAGGAGCACTCCAACATGACACAGTAGCCAGCAGGGAGACCTGGGTGCCAGGCCAGATCCAGACTGAACACAGGTGTTTGAGCCTGGCTTTGGGCTCTGGCAATGTTCTGCTCGGTGTTACCTGCTGTTTTGGGTAGGTTCAGGTTTGCACCTTTCCCAGGAAGGGCTGGTTTTGCAGGTGATGCGTGGAGAAAGGAAGATGGCAGCGTGGAGCGGAGGGTATTCTTGTGGAGCAGTGATCTGGTCCAGCAGCCCCAGGAGGTTCCTGGAAGCTACGGGTGCAAAGCCAGGGGCTCTGAGCCCCATCTCCCTGGCTCTGTCATGGCTCTGTTAGGTGTTCAATCAAGTCCCCAACCTCTTGGTGCCTCCTTGCCGCGTTAGATGTTTGCCAGTGTCCCGGCTCCCCTGAGCTCTCCCAGGCCGTTCTCCCTGACTTCCTCTTCCAGATTTCATCCTGATGGTGCAGGACATCCACATGTACGCCGCGAGGATCCAGTGGGGCCTGGTCATGTGCTTCCTCTGCTACTTCGGCACCTTTGCCGTGGAGTTCCGGCACTACAGATTTGAGATCGTTTGCTCCGAGTATCAGGAAAACTTCCTGAGCTTTTCCGAAAGTCTATCCGAGGCCTCAGAGTACCAGACGGATCAGGTGTAGCCCATCCTCTAGCGGGGGGGCGGGGGGCTGGTGTGTTCTTAGGGGTTAAACATGGCCACATTTATACTTTTTGGACGCGTTTGTTTTCCGTGTGCAATCCCACCCGTATTGCCAAAGGGCTCTGAGGGCAGCTGCCTCCCGAAGAGCCATCAGAAACGCCCGTCGGATGGAGGAGGAACGGGGCGCTTTGACCTACCGCGTGAGGGAGCTCCAGTTTGTGCTACCAGGGACTCTTTCTGGGCAGCTGCCACGGCTCAGGGCGTGTGGGACCCGGGGCTGCCCCGAGGCCGCTGTGCAGAGGATGGAAGGAAGGAAAAGGACCTGCGTGGGCACGGCGAGCCCGCCCAAGTCGCCGGCTTCCCAGTCACTAGACCTCATCTTCTACGTATGTAGCGCGCTCTTGTTTGCTTTGCAACGTGGTAACTTACTTTGTGTAACTGGGCAGGGGCAGGAAAGGAGCCTCTTGACCGAGGCTGCCCCACAGCCACGTGGGTCGTGGCCCAGGCTCCCTGCTGCCGTGGGGCTCCCTGCTGCTGTGGGGCTCCCCGCTGCCAGGCCCAGCAGCTGGGCCTGGCAAGGGCAGGCGCTGAGTCCAGGCACGAGGGTCTGCCCGTCCGCTTGAGAGCTGACCCAGGAAGGCTGCTTTCCATAGGAGTTTAGGGCTTCCAGCACATGGCACTGCGAATATTTGAAAATCTCTTATTTTTTCATTGTTGTTTTTAAGGATACCAGACTTCCCCATAATGGGAACCTGTTGTGTGTGGGTTTTACGGGCATAGATTTGCTTTTGCCCCTCGTGCACCTAGAGGTTAAGTTTCAGAGAGCTGCTGGCAGGCCTAGGCTCTGCTTTGGCTCCAGCCCTCCCTCCATGGCCGGTTTTCCTGAGCGGGCTCTGCCACGAGCTCTGGATTTGAAGGCTGGGCTTCCTAGGAGCAGAGTTCCAGGAGGACCAGGGCTTGGGAGGTTGCAGGAAGGAACCAGGGAGGAGACAAGAGCTTCTCCCTGAGGGCAAGGGAATTGATTCTTCCTCTCCTCTGAGCTGAATGACCAAACCCAGTTTTATTGTGGACTCCCAGCCGGGGCTGGAACTGCAAGGCTGGTTGAAACCCAGAAGTGGGGAACTTTAGGAGCAGACTAGCGGGCTGCTTTTCGAAAGACTAGGCGGGAGCACAGACCCCGTGGGTGCCGCCTGAGCCGAGCTCGGGCAGGCTGCTGTGCTGGTTGGCAGGAGGAGCTGCTTCCTGAAGCCGAGCTCAACGGTGCATCTCTTGGCTGAGCTGACCCGGGGCATCCCTACGGGAAAAGCAGCAGCAGAACTGAAAGCGGGGGGTAAGAAGATATTTGAAGGGGAACTCCTACCCCGGAGTGGCATTTCTGATGGGAGGAAAGGGCACGGGGGAATTCAGGGCTCAGCCAGGGAAAGCAAGAGGAAGGCTGTCAAAACCAGCGCCGACGGGAAGCCTCCACGCAGCCCTTCACGTCGTAGGTCTCGGGGCGAAACTTGCCGTGGGCAGCTCCGCTGAACCGGGGCTGTGGGCTGCATTGCTGCCACTGCCCCTCTGCTTGGAGCCGCGGCGATAGCGGAGGTCCGTGCCCATCCGCACAGGGCGACGGCAGCGCCGCGCACGGAGGGGACGCGGATCGGGATCCTCGTACACGCTCAGCGCCTGCGCAGCAGGGAGCAGTGTCTGGTTCAATGGTGTTTTACTGTAAATAGGCCACTGTGACTTTTTTTTTTGTTATTATTCAAGTACTACGTTCAGTTTTCTCATTTTATATTTTGGAATTTTATCAAAGAAAAAAAAAAGATGATGTTTGTGACATTTTTTTTCTTTTCCTATATGCAATCCAAACTGAAATTCAGGTTTTCAGTGTTAACTCTGTACATTTCTTACTGTGTTTCTACCAGCACATTTCCATACAGTAGAAGGACTGCCGCTCCACACACAAACATGACCACTAAATAAAGTGCTTTTATGGAGAACGTGTGCTTTATTTGTCCCCCCTACCCCATGCACAGTTGTATGACGGACAAGGCAGAACAGAAGATGAGTATTTACACTGTCGTGACACAGATTAACAGTAAAGAAGCCAGGGACGAGTCAGCCATGTAGATACACTCATGGTAACAGTTGCTCATGAGCAGCCTTGTCCTGGGGAGCACATCAGGCCCGGAAGGCACTGCCTCTGCTTCCCAGCCTTGCCTGCTGCCCTCAGCGTTTTACAGTGCTGGCACGATGGGAATTCCTCCCCAAACGCCTTTCTCAGGCTTGTTGTCCACCCAACAGCCTCAGGACACCCAGACATACATCAGAGTTCGGGAGAGCATCTGGATTCTGTTTGGGAGCGCAGGCTCATGCCCAGCCCTACAGAAACCAGCAGATGATACCCAGGAACAACGTCCCAGCAGCAGCGAGCGGGACCTGAGGGTTTCACGCTGCCCCTGTTCCTGCTGCTGTTTGTTTCTGAGCCTTTGTGCCCTGCTGCTCCCATCTTGGAATCACAGGGTGATTTGGGAGGTAGTGCTGCTTCCTCAGAAAGGCAGGCTCACCTGCCCTAATGAATTGGACCAGGAAGGGTAAAGCAGAAGAAATGACATGTTTACGGGTTTGAAAAACAGAGCTGCCTTTAAGTGATGGAGTCACTGACAGACAGGAAAGCTAAACACTGCAACAGAGCGACACAGCGAAAGCAAACGGGCGTCTTCACTGACTCATTCACGGAGAAGCTCCGAGAGCATCTGCTAGAAATTGGCACAGTTTAGGCAGGGGTGTGCGAAGTGGCCTGGGTTTCAGCACTCAGCGAAGGCAGCAGGATGCGCCCGTCAGCAGCAATCCCATATAAAGAGCTGCTCCCAGGTGCTGGGGCAGGTGGGCCTTGCTGAGCAGCTGCTCCATGGGAGCGGTCAGCAATGCAGCAGTGCTGACCTGTGTGAGCAGCCCCTTGGCCCCTGCAGCCCCACAGCACTCGGTGGCACCACGAGGTGGGTTTAGAATTTAATTTTTCAGTATATATGGGCCTAACTTTGAGAGGGTTAACTTAATGTGTGAGGCAGAAATGCCCTCTTCAGGGTGAAGGTTGTTTTGCCTTGTAAGGCCATCTGGGAGAAGGGGGGACGCAAGCTCTGTTTGCAGAATGCTCTTGAGGAGGACGCTGCTCACGCTGGGGCTCCTCAGCACCAGGATGCAATTAAGTGACCTGGAGGGAAGCCTCCTCCGGGCTAATTCCTACCTGGAAAGCCAAGGAAAAGCAGCGTTCGTGGGCCTTGCTCCTCAGGCTGCTCGCAGCTCCTGGCAGGACTTTGCAGTCCTAGTGCATTAGGAACCTCTTCTCCCCACCACACCTGCCCTAGTTGTGGGTCCAAAACATGATGTGGGTTTGGCTTTAAACTCTGATTACTGACATAGTTAACTAAGGTTACACGAGGACAACCGAGGGGAAGCAGAGCCGTCTGTGCGTGCGCCCCCTTCCCTAAGTGGAGGAAGGCAGGAAAAGTTCAGTGAAAGATGAGATGAGGCTGTAATAGGACTTCTCGTCGTCCGTCAGCCCCGCGTTGCCAGGCCTGATGACCACGGCCACGTGGGTATCGGCTTCCTCGGCAGCATTCGCCTCTGAAACAGAGAAGAGAGAGCAGGGATGAAAAATCTCCCCAAACACTGGCGTGTTTTGGCCTCCTAAACCACTCCGTGGTTTCTCCCTCTGGAAAACCCACAACCCCCATCAGGTCCCCACTAGGTCACCCTAGTGCTCCCTAGGTCACTGGATCCCGAGCAGCCTGGACGTGCTGTGCCAGTCACGTCCCCTACATGGTCTGTGTACAGAGCCCTCCGAGGGATGCAGAGCAGCCCAGGACACAGCACTGGCTGCTCTGTAGAGACGGGGGAAGAACACTCAGATCTGCTGCTGTTTGAGGACCTGAAGCTTGAGGAAAGAGCAGGGCAGTGTGCTTAGGTGGATGCCATGGAAATAAGGCAGGCTGCAGCATCTGGGGGTGTTTGTTGCAAGTCAGCAACATGTGGCTGAAGTTCCTCCTCCCAAAAGGAGACCCCCAGGACCAGCAGGCCACCCACCTCGAGGGACATCGGTCAAGAAGAGGATGTTGTTGGTTGCACAGCCGATGCTCTCCGCAATCCTCCTGTAGCTCTCGCTTTCTACCTTGGGACCTATCTTGGTATCGAAGTGGCCATCAAAGAGCTGGAAGAGAAAGGCAAAAGCAACTGCTGCACCTGAAGAGCAGAGCTACAGGGAGTCCCTTTGCATTCCCACCGCAACAGGAGCCAACAAAAAGCTCCCAGCCCTGGCACTGAGCAGATCCGTGGGCAACGTGATGCTTTTAACAGGACAGAGAGGAGGCAGAGCTGTACACAGAGGAGTTCCACAGAGATGGAACGGGGATCCTCCTTGTCATTGTTAGAGATATTTGCAAGCTCCGTGGCATCAGGTGCTTGTCACCAATCCTTACCATACTCTGCTCAGTTTCCCTTTTTCTGCAGGACTTTATGAAATGGGGAGCAATTCAAAATGAGAAATCAGCCTGGGACAGGACACCAGGTATGTCCCAACCCCTGCCCCACTGTGTTAACCGCAACCCTGCTGAGAGCTGAACTCGCTCTCTGCTCTCACTGGTGGAGTACGAGGCCTGCAGACTGCAGGTAGTTTTTGCTTGGTGGAGCTGCTCTGCACATCAAGTTTACTGCTCTTTTTCTACTTGATACTCTATTCTTCAAGTGGTAACAGCAAGAGCAGTCGTACCCTCCCAATTCTAGGAATGAACTGCTCTGCAGAGGGAGAATCCGTAAGGCAAGTGATGAGCTTATCTACCTCTAGAATATCACCTTCTGTAGAGTAGCCGAACAGGAGCTTCTGGGCTTCCACGCTCCCCGAGGAGTAGATGTAGATCTTCATCCCTGCTTCTCTCCACTTCCGGATGGCTGGAACCACATCCTCAAAGACTCTGGGAGGCAAAACAGGAGAGCAGGTAAGGACCAACTCCAGACATTCCTGACATTCCCTAGCTTGAGCCATGCACTATGTGAATTGTCCCATCGGTACCAATAAGGATTTCATCTTAAATCTGACCGATGCTTTCAGCATCAGGTAACATATTCTTAACTTCAGGTGACCGAGCAGCTCCGATGAGCTGTTCCCAGATATTTGGCAGGAGCTTCTGCAGCCCCTTCAGTCTGGAGAGGGGAGGAGGGGCTTGGGAATGTGGCCTCCAGCCACTGTTGTGCAGGAAGGAGGAATAAGGAGGAGGTGGACACAGAATAACACAAGCTCTTGCATCCTGCATCCCGCCTGCCTGGTGAGGTTTAAGTTGTGGTGGGAGTTATGCCTGTAAGCTACGTATCTGAACAGGGCAAAGCCACCCAAACATGCATAGAGATAAATTTTTACTACTTTAGGAATGTGAAGTGCACGGTTTAACCAAATGTCTCGGGATATAAATAAGAAGATAACGCTCAACTCTGGCAGTGCCTTTTCACACACCCTTGGGTTACAGAGGAAACACAAAGAGGAGTCTGGAAGACAGAAAGAAGTGGAAAGGCAAGAGATCCTCAGGTAAGAGGACAAAGCAGGAGGAAATAAGAAATAAAATGACTGCTGTTTCATAGCAGCAGGGGCCTGGCTTAAGTCACCACTGAAAGCAAACATATTTGCTTCTCCGCTGGGGGTTTTCTGTTTTAATGTTCATTTTCTGGATTTTATACAGGTATTCCAGGGAAAGGTTTCGAATGCCAGAGTTACTCACTCTCCTTTCACGTGTCCTGTTGCATAGGCCGCTCTCCACATATGGCCCTGCAGTTGTTTCAGTGCTGTGGTCTTTCTGTCCAGGGACATCTGCCAGCGCACGTTGTCCACGACGGCCTGGATAACCCGCTCCAGCTCCTCCTCGCCGCTCCCGCTCTCCAGAGGGATTGGGACAGCTCCATCCAGGCTGGAGTCCTCTAGAGCCTGCAGTTCCCAAAAAGAGATGGGAAGGAGGCAGGGTGGTGTCAAGATGCAGCTAGCAGATTGGGATACGTGTTGTCACGCTGAGGCTGCCGGCTGCACGGGGCCAGAACCTGCTGCCCGTGCAGGACAGTGCCCTGCCAACCCTTCCCATGCCGCTTCCCAAGCGGGAGCCCAGAGGCTGCGCGTGGGAAGCTGGAGCAGGGAAAGGCACCACGTGGGCACCGTGCTGGGCTGAGCATGCGCCTTGGCAGCCGATGCTCGAGCAGGACAAGCTCTGCCCATACAGGGACAGGCCTTGGAGGGCAGCTGCCCCCACAGGGGGACGGAGACGACCCCTCGGGCTGTCTGCAGGGGAGCTAGAGTCCCCCGGAGTCCCAAGCAGGCAGTGAAACCACATGGAGACCCTGATCCAACCAACCTGTTTGCGCAGCAGCCCCACGTCCCGCTGGCACTCCTCCTCCTCCCAGTGCGCGCGCAGGTATTCCTTAATGTTGTCCTTGATGTACGGGAACAAGGTGTCCTGCGGGCACAGAACAGAGGCAGGCGGCGCGGTTAAGCGGGCGCAGGTAAGCCAGACTTAGTTTTAAAGCCCCCACATGCACGTGCTGGCAGGTCTGATTGTTTTTTCCCCTCTGCTCACACTTTCTCTCCAGCGTGACAAGCTACAAAACCTCGTGCCCAAGTCGTCTGTCTGCTTTCGCATCAACACTAACCTCGAACTAAGCTTAGTACTTGGCTTAGAAGAAAAGTTTAGGCAGGTGCAGCTTCACAATCTCAACAAAGAAAGCAGTGGAAGAGGCTTCCCCAGCAGCAAAGCTCACTGGGTGAACGAGCAGGTGACCGAACTTTCCCTGGACTTGTCTCAAGACATTAACTCCCACACGTGGCAGCCAGGACTGCGAGTTCCCACAAACTCGGGATTTCGAGGCCGCCCGCTGACGTGCTCCGAGCTGACAAGTTGCCCTGTTCTATTTTTCATGGCCCCCTGTCCTCAGCGAGGTCGCGCTGGAGCGAAATTCAAGTTGTCACCCAAGCGAGGTAACTGCGTGCACGGTGGCCTGGAGAAATGGTCTGGATCGGGCACACTGAGCTCCACACGGAATCCAGTGAAAAAACACTTCCAAATGAAACAAAAGGGAGGTAGGAAAGATGGTAACACAGTTACAGGTAACCACAGACATGTGGGCAAGCAGAAACAACTACGGATTATTTCCACTGCTGGTGTTTTTGTGGTAGCTGGGGGTGTTGGCGGACAAGGCCCCTGGGCCAAGGAGGAGCCTTGGGCTCCCTGCCCATCCAGGTGTCCCCATCCATGGGGACGTTGCTTTGAAGCAGCACTAGGGGGTTGGCTCTGCGGCCCCAAACCTGGGCTTGTAAAAGGTGAGGGCTTCAGAACACATCAGCTTAGCGGGGAGAACTACCAGGGCCTGGACTTGATTTTGGTGGTAGACAGAAAAACATTAGTGAACAGAGCTGCATTTCTGGAGCTTTTTTGGAACTAGGAAGGCTTTGAAGAGAGCTTTTCTTCAAAGGATGTCACAGTCGCTCTTTTTTTTACCCCCTTTAATAAGTTAGATAAAAGCATTTTTTACTTCTAA
>JAUBOD010000004.1:1456294-1461294 GCA_032353885.1 Nothura maculosa
CAGTTCGCCATGGACACGGCGGCAGCGGGCGGCGCGGCGGAGCCGGCCGAGCAACCCGAGGCGCCGGCGGCGGCGGCCGGCGCGGGGGATGGAGGCGGCGGCGGCGGCGGCGTCGAGTCGGAGGGAGCCAAGATCGACGCGAGCAAGAACGAGGAGGACGAGGGGTGAGCGGCCGGGGCGGCCCCGCGCGCGGGCTCGGCGCCGCCGCCTCGTCACGTTTGTCGCTGTTTGTCCCCCTCGGTGCCCCGGGCCGGGGGGGTGGGATCCGCGGGCCCGGCCCCTGTGACCCCCGTGGGAGCTTGGAGCCTTGGGCCGCTCCAGGAGGGAACTTGGCATCCCTTTGGTGCTGTGTGGGGCAGCGACGGTGACACTGAGTGCGTGGGAGCGCGCGCTGCCCTGTGCCTGGGTTTGCCCATTGCCTTGGTGCGAGGGAGCGCTTTGGCCTGGCCCATCTTATTGGCAGCGCTGCTTGGGACAGCGCTTTTCCCAGCGGAGAGAGAGGGGCGCGTGCCAGGTATGAGCGGCAGCACCGAGAGGCTTCGTTTGCGGCAGCAGCAGGGCCTTGAGCTGGGAATTTCTCCGAACCCTGGGGCTTCCTCAGCCCGGGCTGTGGGCATCAGGACTCCGCATGTCGGCAGCGCTGGGAACCCCCGGATGAGCTCCGGGGAGGAAGGCCGAGGCTCTTGGCACTGGTGCGTCCGCCCTTTGGAAACTCGTGTTTCCACAGCTTTGCTGGGATGCGCCTGGCCAGAGGTTACGGCAAAGCGCACGTGCGC
Organism: Nothura maculosa; assembly: GCA_032353885.1. NCBI lineage: Eukaryota > Metazoa > Chordata > Aves > Tinamiformes > Tinamidae > Nothura > Nothura maculosa. The sequence continues at coordinate 1,457,071 of JAUBOD010000004.1, forward strand.
GTATGGCAGCCCAGCCAGGCTGTGGAGGGGAAGGCAGGGGCAGGAGAGCACCGGGATGTCGCACACACGTTACCTGGCTCCATCTGGCCTCCCGAGTAGCAGTTTTTGTTTGTTTCTCGCTGGTAGAAAACTTCAGAACTTTTGCAGAAAAGTGCCCCGTTTCAGTTGCATTTTTGAGGTCCATCCACTTCCAGAACATTTTGGAGTCTGACCTACTAGCAGTGATACGAAACAGGGGGGTTGTGCGTTCGGGTTAATTTGGTGACTGTGAAGCAGGGGTCAGATGCATCCCATGGCAACTGCACCTTCCGCAGGAGCTGCTGGAGTATCCGTATCCCCCACGGGTTGTGCACAGGATACGACAGCTTCCGTTAGGTTTGCTTTCCCTCTTGTTTAGGCAAAGCAAAGTTCGGATTGAGTGCTACCACTGAACGGATGGATATAAAGCTTCATCTGAATTCCTAGCCCTGCTGGCAGGAGGCTGCTGTGTTACCAGTGTGAACCATTTTTGCCCATGTTTGGCTTGGAAACAATAAGATGTCATGTTAAAAGTGACTTTTGAGGCTGTGTTGAGTGAGGAGCTGGAGCTGATGGGAAAGATAAAGAAAAGGAAGGAGGATTTGGTGCCCCTTTCGCTTTTTGTTTCGTTTTTATTTATGTTGTTTACCTAGAACTTACCATAGAAATTGCTGAATCTTTTGCACCTCCTCACCTGTGCAGAGGATAGATATTTCAGATGCCACCCGTTCCAGTGCTCTGAAGGTCACAACTAACTAACCAGAGCCTGGAATTAGTGCATATGTGCACTTGGATTTGAGAGAATTTGGGACGTGGAAGTGCAGCACGAATAGGGTAGGAATGTGTCAGTAGAGGGTCCAGGAGTTTGAGCCTTGTGACGAAGATTTCTCAGATTTTCCCAAACTGTGGAATAATTTGGACTAGTTCAAATGGACAAGGATTCCCAGGAAACGTTCTTAAAGGTCTCAGTTGGTCTTGCTTTGTTGTTTTGAGCCGGTTGTAAAGCCTCCCTTCTTCATATTAGAAGAGATCATGTCAAAAGGAATCTCCTTTGGAAGGGATGCCTGACCTGGTGGTTGGATAACAGGGATCATTCCATTCCCTTCGCGTGCTCCGCCGCACGGTTTCAAGCTGGGGCGAACCAGGACGTGCTCGCCCTTGAGCCCAGCCTTGCTAATGCCACGGGGTCGCCCTTGAGCCCAGCCTTGCTAATGCCACGGGGTCGCCCTTGAGCCCAGCCTTGCTAATGCCACGGGGTCGTCCTGATTGCGTTTCAAGCTTGCCAGGTGCCCTTATGACTTGAAGTTGTGTTAGAGAGACCTGCTGTACGAGCCAAGCCCTCAGCAGCGCTGGTGCTGCCCGTGGTCAATTTAGAAGCTTTTTTTGTGGTGTTTGTGCCGTATTAGGTCAGTCGTGGGGGAGATAAATGGGTTTTGAGCATCCCATACTCTTGACATTTTTATTGTAAAGCTGTTACAGGAGTTATTTGTGTTCCCATTTGCTAATACTAACCTCCAATTCGGGCTGGCATATAAATGCTCACTGCACTCACTATATATATGTATATACTGCCTCGCTGCTTAACTGCACGGCCTTATAAATCTCCTCTGCCCGTGTCTGCTTAAGAACAGCTGCGTGGGGGCTCTGCAGGCTCATGAGTAGAACAGCACCTGTAGGTCTGTAGTGGTGGGGGTGCAAGGAAGTCCTACATCTCTTGATACCCCTGTTTGTGGTTTCTTGGGCTAGCCAAAGAGATAACTGCGGTAGAAGATGGTGCAGCGCTTCTGCAGGCATGTAAGTCCTTATCTAATCTGCCCAGGATCACGTGAGTAACTTCTGGGAAAGCGCAGGCCCCGCTCTGTGTGCGTGGAGCGTCACGGACCAAACGTTGCGGCTCCTCCGGTGACCCAACGGAGCTCGTTCCGGCTCCGGCTTCGGGGCCGGGGCGCGCTGACGGATTGACCGTCTTGTCTTCGCAGGAAGATGTTCATCGGCGGCCTCAGCTGGGACACCACCAAGAAAGACCTGAAGGACTATTTCTCCAAGTTTGGCGAGGTCGTGGACTGCACTCTGAAGCTGGACCCCATCACTGGGCGCTCCAGGGGCTTCGGCTTCGTCCTCTTCAAAGAATCGGAGAGCGTGGATAAGGTAGCGTCGCTGTGGATGGTCCCTGGGCTGAATACCAGGCTGTAGGTGTCTCAGGCAGCAGGTGTTTCGGGCGGGTGATTGTGGGCACGCTTGTGAAAGGTGGTTTTGCCCTGCAGCAAATTTATGATGATATTTATTGGAAGAACCTTCCAGCTCTTCAGCCACTTTGCTCGGGACATGATAGCCAGGACCATCAACGGTTCCCAAAGGGAGGTCTTGGACGCTTGCAAGGGAGTGTGTAATAACGTCCTGGGACTTGTGTTCTCAAGTAGTTCTGGGTATAGATGCATTAGCTGCCAACTCTTGTGGAAAGGGGATTTACGGAGTCAACTGTTGATAGATGTAGGGCTTAATCCAAGCAGAAAAAGAGCTGTTAACCCCTCTCAAGTGCTGTTGATAAAAGATGCTGGAAAGCTTTGCCCTCAGTGATCCTTGGTGATACCAAGGTATGTGGTAAGCCACATCCAAACCACTCCTTCAGCTTTCAGAGGCTTGAGGAGGGCATTGTGTGCAGTGCTAGAAATGTTATGTCCTTTTTTCTCTTGCATGACTGATGTTGTGGAAGGATTTTGGTAGGACCGCCTGCGTAGTCAGGGAGTAGTGATCAAAATCATAGGACTGTTTGGTGTCATGGAACAAATAACGACTTTAATAATAGTATTGAGATTATGCCAGTGAAATACTCAGCTTGACTTCCTGACATTTGCTCTAAAACTTGGCACAGGTCATGGACCAGAAAGAACACAAGCTGAACGGGAAAGTCATCGATCCTAAAAGAGCTAAAGCCATGAAAACAAAGGAACCAGTGAAGAAGATTTTTGTTGGAGGCTTGTCTCCAGATACCCCTGAAGAGAAAATCAGGGAATACTTCGGAGGTTTTGGCGAGGTATGTGACCAAATGGAAATACCTACTTTGATGTGTAAAACTTGGGCCTTCTCTATCCATTTAGTAATAAGAAAGCCCTCATACCCAACCTGTCCTGGAGCTGCTGTATCCTTAATGGCCAGTGTAGCTCCACTTTCGTAAGGATTTTTGGAAAGTGTTTGTGGGCAAAGACTTAAAGTCTTGATTTGCATGTGCTGTAATGTAAACTGGGCTGATGGAAGAAGGAATTGCTGTATGCAGAATTGATTAATGGGATGCCTGATGGACTTGGCTGGGGGTTTTCCTGTAGACTTCAACATTATCATTCAATAAAATGGAACTGCTGGGTACTGTATGCAAGGGAGACTTTCCTCTAATGTTTTTGGGATCTAGAGTTTCCATGGCCAATTACATCTGCTGGACATATGAACTATCTAAATAGTTCAATGATAATCAAATCTAAACTGAAAGACAAACTGAGAATATTCATCCAGCTGTGGATTATGATCCATGTTTTTGAAGAAAATGATGAGATGATTTTGAGGAAAAAGATTTCTTGCACAACAGGAACATGACTTATAGTGGTGTTGAGTGTCAAGCCCTATGAAACCAGCCCATTATTATATTCAACTTCCAATAAGTTTGGTTACATGATTTGAGTTGCTAAAACAACGTGTCGAAACAGTGTGAATGGCAAGATAATAAATACATAAAATAACTGTCTTCTGCCAGGTCGAATCTATAGAGCTGCCCATGGACAACAAAACTAACAAGAGGCGTGGATTCTGCTTCATTACTTTCAAGGAGGAGGAACCAGTGAAGAAAATAATGGAGAAGAAATATCATAATGTTGGCCTTAGTAAAGTATGTGGAGGGTTCTGTTTGTTTGTCTAGAGGAGCCTAACAAGAGCAAGTTACATGCCCTTTTTTGCATGTATTTGGGGATAACAATCTGAAAGTATCTGCAGGCATTATCGCTGTGATGCCAGCCTGCAGCTTCTGAAGCTTTGACCAAGGTTCAGACTCAGAGGGTTTCCAGTGAGATTGAAACAGCCCCTGTAAGGAGAGTGCTGAAAAACTGGGAACTAGCTGTTTTTCACACAGAAAACTGGGATGGCCAGTTCGTATTTTCTTTAGTTTTGTAGGTTTGGTCGGAGTTATTTTGAGGCTTGTCCTTGCTGATCCGATCTGAT
>JAUBOD010000004.1:1466294-1467782 GCA_032353885.1 Nothura maculosa
TTGGCTCTGCGCCACTAGGTTGAGCATGACTGAGTCTGGGGTGACCTCTTGTCCTTCAGGCCTTCCTGTATAAAGCTCTTGGGATGTCCCTGGCATCGTGTCATCATGTCCCCTATGTCCGTGGGGAAATAAATATCTCTTAAGAACAAACTATTTGGAGGCATCTGAGAGAGAGGTGAGTTTCCTCTCCCGCCCTTGTTTTCCCTGGAGCTGCTCCCTATTTCCTGGGCAGTGGTGATCTCCTCCAGCAGAGCACTCCAGGTTCCGCTGATGCCCTTGTCTGGGAATGTCAGCAGCAGAAGAGAGTGGGAATGCACATGGTGCTCATGATGGCCTACAGCTGGATGTCACTCTGTGCCCCCAGGAGCAGCCCCTGGCCTGCATGGGGCCGGACATCATGGCACACCTCTCGCAGTACTACCATGCCAGCTGCCGTAGCATGGGCACAGGATAGCCCATATGGCTGGAGCTCGTCATGACAGCCCCTCTCTTAGCAAAGAATCCTGAGGAGGGATCCAACCTGAAGGCCGAGGCACAAACGCAGCCTGTATCGCTCTGCCTAGCGCTGTGTCTGTGTTGCAGCCGCTCTCAGCATTCCTGGGTCCTCCCTGAAACTCCTGCAAGCCCTGAGTGAAGCCAGTACCCAAGCTGTGCTCTTCCCATGCTGGTGGAGGAGAATGCAGCAGCACGGGTTGCTCTGTGCTGCCTGCAATGTCTGTGACCACTGCTGCACGTCCTGTGCCTTAGCTCATTGCCTCTCCCTCTACACCCTTTCCCCTTTCAGGTGCCGGGCTTCACCATCTCCACCCAGGGAAGTTCTGCCCCACGGGGCCCTGTTTCCTGCCCTTCTTACATCCCTTTCCCATGCAGCTGTGTTGGCCAAGCTGACTGCTTGTCCTCACACTCCATGCGGGAGTGTGGGCTGCTGGTCTGCCCAGAGTAAAGCGGGAGGGAGGAGAGGGCAAAGCAGTGCATAGCTCCCCAGTGGGTAACTTTGGAGCAGCCCTCACTCAGTCTCCCCTTTTTCCATTCGTGTCCCATTTCAGACTTTTGATGCCAGTCGCCTTCCAGCGGAGAAACCACCCGCTCCCTTTCTGTTGTCTACTCCCTAAGCACCGAGTTTCAGCTCTGTGACAAGGAAGTGTTTCTGACGGATCACACCAAGGCCCAAGTGTCCACGGCAGAAAGGGATTACACGGGGCTTTTTCCAAAGGTAGGATTTGTTTCTTTCCTGTGCCACTTGTATCTAAGGCTTCTGTCTTCCTCACTAGGCTTCTGTGACACACAGAGAATGGCAAAAGGCTGATTTGGTTTTGCCCCTTTTGCAGCAGCCTGTAGCAAGTTAAGGCTGTTGCAGGTCCAGTTTAGCATGAGCAGCAGACAAGACAGGCAGGTGCTTTTGGCACCATAATCTCTCCCCTGCACACACAGATCGTAAGCCCTCCACAAAGAGCTGCATTTCTCCTTGAGGCATTTTCTCTGGGGATA
>JAUBOD010000006.1:0-13753 GCA_032353885.1 Nothura maculosa
TGCACACCAGGAGCCCATAGCTTTCGAAAATCTCTTTCAAGACTTGTAGACCTGCTTAACTGGTCCTCCCTAAAAGAAGCTTAATGATCTGACTAAGAGTTTATTAGAATTATTATCATGCTTACAAAGTAGAACCTCACTGGAGAACATCGGTATCTGCAGTGGATCAAAGTCTTTTGTGTTGTCTTTCATAGCTATTTTATTTTCAAATTTTCCTTACAGTGAAAGACAAGAAAACTAAACTCTTGACAGGAGAAATAATATTTCCTTCTCACTAAGTGTGAATTAGAGTAGCTTCACAATAAGATCAACCAAAAAGCTGCTTGTGCACCTTTGGATATATCCCGTCTGGTCCTGTGTAGTGACCAGATGCCAGACACTTGTCTGTTTCCAGGAAGCTTTTTGACCATTTTTTTTTTCCAAGGTTACAATGGTAAAAGATAAGACTAAATAACAAGGTAAAATTACACTCTTATCCTTTAAGTGGACAAAAGGGAAACAAATGCTGCAGTAAAATTTGATCATCAGATTTTGCCAATTTTAATAGTTTTTTCAGCTGTCTATCTCAAATAGGAGAATATTTCAAATGTAAATATCATTTTATGATCATCAAGAGTATCTTGATTAAGAATTTGGACTGATCAAAATATATTTATCTGACTATTAAAGTCTTAGCATTTCACATATGAAGCTGAAGATGACTTAGTGCTTTGAACTAAGTTTATTAATTAAATAATTAATTAACAACTAGATAAAATAGAGACTTCTTTCAGTGGAAGTGAGGCAAGTCCAGTCCCCAAAATAGATTGGTATCTAGATCAGTAAGCAGAATTGTAAAATTAGTTTACTGTTTTTCATCATTTGTCACAAAGGTTTTCAGCCTTGACTGTTTTCCTGTTAAAATTGCTTCAATAGTTTATAAAAGAACGGAGAAAGAATTTCTAGTCAAGTGTAGACCACTATACGTTCAATAGTATAATCAGAGAGAGGTCCAGAATAGAAACTTTAATCTTTAGCTTTAAATACAATTGGTCACATTCTGAAACTATCATATGGTCCTTGGATATTTTTCTATTTGGTGCTCTAGATATATGGGAATACAACTGCAAAGGCCCAGCAAAAAAATCCTAGTGATTCATCTTTGTACTTGTCTCATCTTGCAGCTGTATTTACTCTCAGGCTTCTTTATATAACAGCTGTTTTTCCCTTTCTGAATATTTTAAGAGAGAAATATGCACTCCAGATCTGAACATAGTACTTTCAGATAGGAAATTGATTCCTTGTATACTTGGATCTAATTAATTATGGTTTGGATCTTACTGTACTGGAATATTCCTATATTTAATCAATTAAAAACATAATAATGGCCCTATGCTTCAGTGAAGCTTGTCAGATTAACTAGGAGTACAAGACTGAATTTACAAGCACAAGATTTAGTGCAGAATAGACTCTGTTTACTGTATACTTCAAGTGAAGTAAATTTCCATATAACGTACTGTTGTTATTTCTCTTAGGCTGTGTTCAGACAACTCAGAGTAATTACTTGCTATTACTACTTATTACTTACCACTCCGTGCATGCCATAACCATGTTAGGACAAGAGGTGAATCTGTACTGGGGTGAGGCAATACCATTTTCCTTCTACTTTCGATACTCTTGTTTCCATTAAAAGAACAATATTTCATATAAACCAGAAAAATATTCAAGGACAGATATGGAACTAGCATACCTTAAAGTACATCCAATTTGCACTGCTGGAGCAAGGTCTTTAACAGACCCCTTGAGAATGATGGCTTATTTTGACAGAACATCTCTTGCTATCATCTGGCCTTTTCAACTATTAGGTTTCTGCATTTAAAGGGATTAGTAAGTTTTCTTTTTCTATCTTTCTGTAAGGTAAGATACGACTCTTTTCTTAAGTAGCTGTAAATTCATGCACATAAAATTACCCTATAGACACAATTTTTTTTTTTAAATAGCAGTTTAAACTAGTAGTTTTTCTCGTTTAAACTAGGAGTTTTAGTAGTTTAAACTAGTAAGTATTTTTTTTTGATGATTAGTTGTTTTCCATGTCTGTGTCTTAATTTCCTTTTATATAGATATATGTGTGTTTTCAGGATTTTTTTTTGAATAAGTCTAATAAAGAATATCCTTTAATGAATTGGAGCACATTGTAATATGAAATAGACTGAGTATTATAAAATTCATATTATATATGAATTTTATATAAGACAACTCACAGTAAAATTCAGCAGGTAATGTGATAAGTCCACGTAAGAATTGCCCAGCAAACAGTCAGGACTCTTCAACAATATTTTCATTTTGTCATTCTGTGAAATGCCCCAAAAAGTAAACTCAGAGGGTGGTGATAAATGAGGCCAAGTCCAGTTGGAAGCCTGCGGCCAGTGGTGTGCCCCACGGATCAGTACTAGACCCGGTGCTGCTCAACTTATTCATCAGTGACTGAGAGAAGAGCACAGAGTGCACTCTGAGCAAGTTTACGGATGATACCAAACTGGGTGGCATGGCCAGCACTCCAGAAGGCTGTGCTGGCGTTCAAAGGGATCTGGACAGGCTGTCAATTTGGGCAGAGAGGAACCTCGTGAGATTCAACAAGGACAAGTGCAGGATCCTGCACCTCTCTAGAGGTTCTTTCCAACCTTAACCATTCTAAAATTCTATAAACCTCTAGAAGTTCCTCTCTGCCCAGCTCTCCAATCTGACCAGGTTCTTCTGAATAGCAGTGCAGCACTCTGGAGTCTACTCAGCTTGATATCTTCTACAAACTTGCTCAGGAGGAGCTCTGTCCCCTCATCCAAGTCATTGACAAACAAGTTGAACAGCACTGGGCCCAGTACTGACCCCTCGGGGACATCACTGGCCATAGACCTCCACCTAGACTTGGCTTCATTTATTACCACCCTCTGAGCTCTGTCATCCAGCTACTTCTTGATCCACCCCACTGTCTACTCACCTAACCACCACTTTGTGACCTTGCCTGTGAGGATGTTATGGGAGATGATGTCAAAAGCCTTGCTGACATTGAGGTAGACAACACCCACCACTCTCCCATTATCCGTTCAGTCAGTCATCCTATTGTAGAAGGCTTTAAAGTTGATTAAACATGACTTCCCCTTGGTGAATACATACTGACTAATCCTGATCACCTTCTTGACATGGCCTCCAGATTGGGCTGCTCCAGCACCTTTCCAGAGATGAAGGTCCAGCCTGTAGTTTCCTGGATCCACCTTTTTGCCCTTTTGGAAGACTGAAGTGATGATGACTTTTTTTCTAGTCCTCCTGCACCTCTCCTATTCTCTATGACCTTTTGAAGATGATAGAGAGTGGCTTAGCAATAATGCATGTTTGGTACTTTGTTGAAAAACTAGAGTATTTTGTACTGTTAGGTATTGGATGGTTCTTTTGGAATCTCAATACTCTGCAAATTAGAAATAGTTGCTTATTCCAGTGTAAATTTACTCATATAAATGACTACTAGTCTGTTCTGCCCGATCTGAATTGTCTTTTAGCTTTAATAAGCCTTTACTCACACTTACACATTCTAGAGTACGTGGTGAAGATGAGTAGGAAGACATGATATGTTAATAACTGAGAAGTGAGTTTGATCATTCTTCGGAAGAAAAGGCTAAGAAAAGCTCTCTCTGCTGCCTACAACTACCCAACAAGAGGGTATACAGAAAATAGAGTCAGACTATTCCTCTGGAATGTTTTTTTTTCTGAAAATAAATGAGGGTTTAAAAAGATAGTAGTTTTTTTTTGTTTTTTTGTTTTTTTTTTCTAAAAAGAGATGGTTGTAGATTGTAGCGTAGAGAATCTCCATTCTTCGAGATGATCAAAAATCAAATGGGCGTATCCTTTAGCAATCTTCTCTTAATCGGCCCTATGAGCTGACCAGACTTATTTTAAAAGACTGAACAAACTAACAGTATTCTATCTTTGCTGCTTTTTAGTTAATATTTCTTAATCATGGATGCTTAAACGGAAATATTTCAGTGATGTTATACTAGCATCTCTATCTGTGCTAGTTCATCCTAATACATCCCACGTGAAACTTTTTTTTTCACACTCTAAATACATTGCCATATTGGTTGAATTGCTGATTACAGTCAATTGACCTAATACATCATAATAAAATGGACATATTACAGCGATTGACTGTAATCAGAAACAATACAATTCCTCCATGTTCAGACCTCTGAAATCCATAATATGGCTAATTTCATGAGCTAATTTTCTTATGGAATAATAATCTTATTTATATTCCTTCTGAAGATTGTGTATCTGTGTTCCAGTTATGAGTAGTATTTAACCATTTGATAGTCTGTACCAGTAGCTGAAGTTTCTTCCATTTAATTATCAAAACTGCTTGATTTAGAATCATAATGATGAAGTTCCACTTAGGATTAAGGTGAGTTGATTGAAAAGAGTCTTCTACTGAGCCTCATTTTCCAGATAGATTTTTATAGCATTCTGAAAAATGTAGTCTTGAATCTCCGACTGGAGCATCTACAGTACTAAACATGCATGTATTCCTTGAAAGTAGTAGGCATGAGATATTACAACCTGTATAAACTTTCTTAAAGTTGAATGGCTTCAGGTTTAAAATAGCTCAAATGCACACAAAAGCAGTTGTTTCATTTTGCTCAGAAAGCAGTGTGATTTTTTTTTTAATTTTCCATAGATGTGCACATTGCAGAAATACAAAGATGATTGCAATTAGACTAGCAGAAATATGCATTTATTTGGTGTGAACTTCATAAATAGTTGGAAGTGAATAGCTTATGTTTTGTGTCAGGATTGATGTATGCAATAAAGAACCAGCAGAGGGACCCTTAATACTTCACAATATGCATTTTGTATTTGGCTCACCGATTCTTTTGTAACTACCCAGGAAATAGTTTCATTCTCGCAGTTAGTCTAAATAAAAAGTAATTGTAAAACATAAAATGCCTCTGTTCTTTTTTGCTCTTTAGGGTGTGTGTGCCTGATGCTACAATCTAGCTATTCTTGCATGATGCATTTCAACAGAATGCCATGCAGAAGAAATTTTCTGAATAAATCCTTTTTCTGTGTCACTATTACAAAGAAGATGTTAAGAATTTCAGGAAAATATTAAAAATACCATAGTCCATCAGGTCCTACTAAACCAAAAGAATAAATTATACATCCAGGAGAAGCTGGTTGATACAGACATGATACAGATGCATTAGCTGCTGAGATTGTTTCCATATCTGATGCTGTGATTTTGAGTTTTCTTTTGCATTCTGTACTACAAGAACAAATAAACTTCCAGCCCCAGTTAGAGCCCAAAAGCAAAGGAAAAAGTGTGCACTAGCAATAAATTGTTAATGCATATGTACAGAACTGTCAAAGAAAACAGAGCTGAGTGAGCATTTAAGAGACCTTCTGGTCAATCTCCTTGTCCCAAGTCAGGTTTGACTCCATTTGTACTGTTCCTGGAATCCTGGTTAACCTGTTATTATTATCAGCTTCAATTACATAGCTTTTACGTAGCATCTCTCCATCTAAACTATTATACTCTTAAAAGAAAAGCTGGAAAGAAAAGCTTGGCTCTTGTAATCTTTACTAAAAGACTTCAGTAGCAGAGAACTGCATCGCAGCAGAAGATAGGATAGGAGAGAGCGGATTTTTGTCTACTCTCTGCCATTATCCTATTATGCTGGAGTCAAAAATATTTCACTCTGCAAGGAGATATTACTGTTAATACTAATTTACTACGTAAATTTCAATAGCCACATACAGTGGATAGTGCAAGCTGTCTGTAAAATCTAGTTTTGTAGGATATATAGTAAACTTCAGGAGACCTAGTATAACAAGTTCCTAATTTTTTTTTTTTTCTGGATGCTTTGCAAACATAAAGTTCTTCAATTAAGATAGAGGCCTGAATGATACTAAGATCTGAGCCCTCCTTTTAATCCTCCTATGAAACTAGCACATTGCTAGTGTGTCGTTCTGTTATCAGTAAAACTAGGGATCTAGAAAAATAATAATGTTTATCAAGATAACTGATTTGCAATCCTACAATACTGTGTCCTTAATCCTCTGAAGCCTGCACTAGTATTACTAAAAGTCATATGAAGCAGTAAGAAATAAAATATTTCCTAAAGATGGAAACTCTTCCCTCCTCAGTCTCTCCATCTCTCAAAGCATCATATCCTTGAGCAGATAAATTTTAGGTACTTGAAATGTACCTAAATGTCTTAAAGTTCTTGGCCTCCTCTATTCATTCTCACTGTTTTTATACTGCCATGGCACTTGTACTTTATGAAGCTCTGAAACTTTGATATTTCAGCCAGTACAAGAAAATATTGGCTTCATAAAATTCCTAGACTAGTACACAAAAAAACAGGAAAGACCAATAAGACTGAAATGTGTTACCTAAAGACAAGTCAGATTCTCAAATATATCCTGTCTTTCTCTCACATACACTTAAATATACACATACTCATGTGCATCAGCAACAAGGTGTCTGTAGCCTATAATTTCTAGTATGAAGAGGCACTATGATCTAAAGAACTCTCTGAAAACTCTTGGTAGGCTAAGCAAGAAGTAATGTAAGTAAGGTCATCCTAGAAGTGGCTACTTAGTGGGATGTAGTATTTAAATATACCAGCATATTTTGCCAAAACAAGTTTTGCAAAATCAAAGATCATTTTACACAGGTAAAATCTTTATTAAAAAAATACTTATTTTTTTTTCTTTTTTTGAATTAAAAATGTATATGTAATAATTTGCTCTGATTTTGTTGCTATAATTCAGAATATTTTTTCATTCTGTTGAACTGCATCAATGTATTTAATTATGAAACGATTCAAGAAAACAATTGCAAGAGAACCTGATTCAATGACATTGCTCTGCCAGTATGCAGTCTTTGGGCTGCTATCAACTGGGCTTCCAGTGTGCCGCATGGGACAGTCTCTCTGGAGAATGATAGCTGGAATAATGCACATAGACATCACTTTGAAGTGCATAATACTCAGTAAAAGATGTAAATAAATACAGGAAGGAATCCACTAAACTTATCTAGCTAAAATTCTGATAAAACAAGGTACCAATAAGAAGCAAAGATGGTCATTACTTAACTGATGCCAAATAAATCCTTTTAGATCAATTCAATAAACTGAAACAAAGCTTTCTTTTTTTTTTTTTTTTCCTCTGGAACTGAAGAATATAGGTTTGCCTGGGGAAATTCAATAAAGACAAATGAAAAGCAGTCTGCTACTTTGCTTGCTGAGCATGACTGTATTAATAATCTGACCAGTTAACTCCATTTTTATAAATTTGTCTATGGTGATGAGTCAACTGTGTTTATTACTGCATACTAAATAATCTCTAGAACCTTAGTGTAAAAGAATTAAGGGATAAGAGGTCATCTGTCTTGTTAACATCCTCAAAATGGAATAAAAATCTTTTAAAAAGAGAAAAGATGAAAAAATACAGAGAAGAAATGAAGAGTAAGTATCAAAATAATTTTGATGTAATAATTGAAATATGAGAGATGGGAAAATATGGAATTACACCTCAATAGTTGAAAGAGTGGAGGATTTAACACTACATAATAAATCTGTGAAACTGTACATTACCAGTGTCTTAAGCTTCAATCTGAGATATTGATTCAAACGAATATGTAGCTACCAATGAAAATTAACTTAATTCTACCTACATTCCCTGGTTTTAGAGATTCAATATATGTAATGATTTGGACACTAGATGGAAGCACTTCACTGGGCTATGCCAGTTTTTAGCATTTAAGAGAACTAGAATGGCAGCTCTAGTAATGCGCTATTCTGCATTTAACAGCAGCATTACATTTTTTTTTGACAGAAAACACAATTAGTAGTTTAAGGAAGTGCATGTTGGTTATGAGGCCTCTTCTTATAATGGTTGTAAATGTACTCTATAGCTTCAGTTACTGTTCTAGATCATGGATAAGCAAGCAAATTATATATTAAGCTAATCACAGGTAATGCTTATATGCCATGTTTTTGTCTTTTCTTCCTTTCTCCTGAAATTCACATTTGCTGCTTTAAATTTCTTCTTTCTTTATCACAAGTAAAAGGGAAAAAATCATAGGGTCTGATTCATTACCTTCTGTAATTTTTATATCTGGCTTCGCATGCTAAGGAAAAGTCTTGTCTAAAGAAGCTTTTCATTTTATGCCAAAGTTAATGACTCTAACATATTGGATCTCATGCACGATTCATGAGAACAGATTTAGCACTAATGCAGGTGCACAGAAGGGCTCACAGTCTTCACCAGCTCTTCCTGATGGAGGCATAATGCAGCTACGCTTCTTAACGAGGAACTGGAGGGATGAATCAGGGAGACAGAATATATACTATATATATAAATGTGACTTAAAATGCACTGGAAGTGATTTGTACATAGCTAGTCAAATATCTTTCTCTAGTGGCAGGCTAATCTGTTAGTGAATGCTAAAATTCTAGGCTAGATTATCTTCCTGTTGGCAACGCTCTGAAGCAAGTTAGAATTTGATCTTTCTGCCAATGGAATCATTGGCAAGCAATCATATGCACAATATGCTATTTCAAATGCAATCAGAAGAATGTGCATTTGACTTAGCTGGACAAAACTCTTCACTTGATAATCACCTGATAACTTGTAATCACTTGATAGCTTGTAATTTCTCAAGCTAATTTTTTCCTGATATGTAGAAGGAGAATCAAACAAAGTATATTTTTTTCTCATGTATAGTAGTAGTAAAAGTAGAAAGTAGAAGAAAGAAGTAGAAGAAAGAAGAAGAAAGTAGTAGAAACCTTTCTGTTGATTCCAATTCTGTTGATAGCCTTCAAAATTGATATCAAAAATATTATTTCCTTAAACTGGTCTCATTATACCGTCATTACATTTATAGAAATATTTATTTTATTTTAAAGTTAATATTGACAAGCATTTAACTATTCCTAAATGCTACAAAGCACTCATTCATTATTTCTGGTTTAATTTTTCTTCTCTGCTTTAAAAATTTTTATCTATTAAGGAAATACATCAAAATGGAAAAATAGCCTTAAGTACTTAAAGTTAGTATGGCTTATTTAGACTATAAACCTAACTTTTCTACAATAATGTTAAGTTTTCAGAAAAAAAAAAAGACACTTTGTTTTACATCATAAATGAACTTTATATGCTAAATTATGACCTTAAAGTATTTATATGTATACTTATATAATAAAATACATTCCTTATTTTGTAATGTGACAAAAATATATATTATTGGAGAAGAGCTACTGCATTTTGCCTCAAATCTCATGTACTATTTTTTATGATAGAATTTTTAGAAATGTTATACCTCTCTTTAGGTTTAATTTTGAAGCCCTTAGTAGCATCTTTTCTCCAGAGTCAAGTTTTTTCACTGATTACCGGACTGCCATACTAGGCTATTTTTGCAGTCGCTTGCTCTGAGTATTAAAAATTTTAATATTACCTTAAACAGGATTTTATCTGGCAGTCAAGCTCTTTACCAGGCTGTGCTACAGAATCTTGCTACAAAAAGTATTTCTTCCTTGGGCACTTATGTAACGCATAAATTCAGCTGATGAAATTCTGGCCACTCTGGTGAAAATGTGACACAGTATAATGCTATTCATTTTTTTATTATGTAACATGGCCTTACTTTCATGGATACTGAACAGTAGTTTTCTTTAAAGTGACACAGAGGTCAAATGGCAACTGTTAATCCATTATCAATAGTACATTCAAAATAGTCACATTTCTTTTTTCCTTGAATTCGTTACATTATACTTGCTGCCAAAAAAATTCTTTATACCAGTATGCATGTCTTTGGTGAACTTCCTGAATAACCTTTCTTTATAATCTTCACAAGTATTAATAAGAAATATATTTGATTTTTAAAATTATTTAAATTTGTTATTTAACCATGGTAAAACTGATTGAATTCTAAACTAATCTAAACACTTCTAATACAGAAGTATGAGCAGTGGGTTAAATATTCCTATCTCTTATTTTTCTCTAAAGCAAAATTATTTGCTTTCGATCAGAGACATTTCTTTGGAGATTTATTTGGCCTTTAGTCACACTTATCAAAGTAAGCACATTTTTGTGAGGCATCAGAAATTAAAATGTGACCAATTTACTCTTGTTCAGTGATTGTCAATTACTTCTTTCCTCTTTTGTATTTGCAAAACCCTATTTCAGGTAGCTGTCCTAAACTTTCTGACATTTTCTTTATTTCCTTGCAATTAAAAAAAAGAAAAAAGAAAAACAGACTTCATGAAGTACTTTTAATATGCTCTCCTAAAAGAACCCCAATATTTCTACTGTGAAAGTAGCAGATTAAGGCATTGTTTAGATTTATTTGGCAATCTCCAGTTTTTACTGCTGCTACATTCTTATCTGTTCTGTTATTGAGGATAAAACTGCACTACACCTGACTTCCCCTTTAGGCCCCTTTAGATCGTAGCCTACCCCTGCTTAAATGAACTGCTGACAGAATTCTGGTCGTGTATAGGTATGATGGGCTAGACTGGATCTATCCACAACAGATGACTTTTGTGCTGTCATCTGCATCTGTCAGCTGCAGTCTTCGCTGTTATCTTGAAGTTCCGAATGTACTGCAAAGCATTGCTTTTGACCAACCTTTATATGTACTAATTTAAGCTGTTATTAAAAAGAATATATATGTTTAAGGAAACCTCCATTTTCCTACTGTGATTTTATTTTAAATTTGTCAATTCACCTCAGAATATTATTTTCCAATTGTGTATTTAGACAGGGAGTCTATATTCTGCTTTTTGTTTGTTTGTTTGTTATCCTTTATCCTCAGGTAACCTGCCTGTGAAATTTATATACACTGTCACCTCTCTAGTGCACCTGGGGATATACTTTGAGACATTGAAAATAAATACTTATACACACATACACACACCTATATATACCAATGTGAAGAATATTTACATTTTTTAACTGATTGGACTACAAGCATTTTGTAACCTGTAATGATGCCAAGTAAAATTCTTAATTATTAACTACTTATTATGACTATCATGACAAGAAATCTCTTATGCAAAAGGTGACAGTTCATTCAAAGACTATACAGCATATAGACAAAGCAGAATTGGAGACAGAGAACAAATACAAAAAGGTTAAAGATGAAGTCACTGTGAGCAAGTCTATGAAGGTGAAGGATGGAGTCACTGTAAGTAGTCTATAAATTACAGACATGACATGTCATGACATCTCATCAATAGAGAGATGAAGTCTAAAATGCAATTCTTGATTTGTTTCAATAGCATTTAGACTTGCAGAACCATATCGTAGTTAAAAGCTGAAAGGAAATTTTAGGAGTAGGAATCCCCTCATCAACCTTAGACTTATGTAGCAGAGCCTATAAATCTGAGGATCCCTTATTTTTATTTAAAATAGACTTTTTTTAAGGGTTCATTTAACATGATGTATTTAAAATGTCTATTTTACAGTGAGAGAAATTCAACTCTCGACTCTATGGTCTACAGTGACTAAGTTTTTACTGATTATATGTGGAATGATAGATGAATTCTACTCTATATCTTTTAACAGTGCTCATCTTACTGGACTGTGGAATTATTTTGAATATATCTATAAAGCAAAAGTAAGCAGTTACTATGTATTCTAAGATAAGTTCAAATACATCTTCATCTCTTCACTTAACTTTGCCAAATATGTCTGCTTTGAAATTCTAGAGTTAACTAACTCAACTGACTTTTCTATATCCACCACCAATACTATCATATGTTCTACCACTATACTATCCAGACAAAACAGAGCATTTCAGAATGAATGACCACACCAGTGCACTAGTCACTGTCTCACATCATTTTGTTTGCATATAATTAACCTTAGGAACTGGTATCCAATGGAGAAGATTGCAAAGTATTAGAAACACTTATGTTTCAGCTACTGACATCTTATAAAAATCCCTTCAACCAGAAAAGAGTTCCAGCAATTATTACTTGTAATTTGTATTCTCATTATATTTAATAACTCTTTACACAATTCATCTAGGTCAGTTTAAATAAATGCCTTGTTGCTACTTAGGTGATTATGGATTGCAATTCATTTAACGTGCCCAACGATTCATGTTTAATTTATTGAATTTAATGCAGTATCTGAGTGACCTATTCACGTATAGTATTTTAAATACATGCATACTAGCACTCAAACCTCTGCAGAACTTTCTATCATGTGACTTTTCATGCCACCGTTTAATTTTATGCTGCTTGCATTAATGAATCTCTCTGGTTTGACTGACTACTCCTCAGAACTCCTTAGATTTTATGCCAATAGTAATGGCTCAGGATGAGTCCAGTTGTATGGTTTGTTGCCTGGACATCTGGCATGAGCCATTGACTTGTGATTGCAGCTCATTGTATTTTTCTGCTGAGAAACTAATTAATTAATGATCCTTGTTCACAGCTAGAGGTATGAATCTTCCTGTAGTATCTGACAAGTGAATGAGTCGTACTTGATATGTTCTGTAAAAGTGATTTTCTTTATGGTTAGACTGGGTTGGCCATACCTGTATAATTCTCTGATTTTTTTCTAGTGAAGTTTTTCATTAATGTGGGGAAACTTGAAGTTTCAGAAATTCAAGATAGAGAAATTCAAGTCAATAGTTTCAGCAATCTAATATTTCTATGTTGCTTACAACTTGACTCTATGTCCCGTCCCTGTTTAGAGGCTGCAGTTTTAGTTCTGTTCATGATAATGAGTCTTTGCACAGAATCACAGAAAGGTAAAGGTTGGTAGGGACCTCTAGAGATCATCTAGGCCAACTCCGCTGCTCCAGCAGGGACACCCAGAGCACATGGCACAGGGTGGCATCCAGGCAGGTTTTGAAGATCTCCAGAGCAGGAGATTCCACAACCTCCCTGGGTAGCCTGTGCCAGGGCTCTGTCACCCTCACAGTAAAGAAGTTCTTCCTCATATGGAGATAGAACTTCCTGTGTTTCAATTTCTGCTTGTTATCCCTTGTCCTGTCACTGGCCGCCATCAAGAAGAGTTTGGCCCCATCCTCCCTACATTCTCCCCTTAGATATTATACATACTGATCAGATGCCCTTTCAGTCTTCTCTTATCCGGGCCAAACAGGCCCAGCTTCCTTAGTCTTTCATCATACGATAGATGCTCCAGGCCTTTAATCATCTTTGTCACTCTACTCGGGACACTCAAGATGGGAGGATAAAAGAATGGGATAAAATAATAGAAAGAAAGAATACTAACCTATTTAGTAAAAATGCTATTGATGAAATATCAATATCCATGATGTCTGTGAGACTTTCTCATCACTACGTTTCAAAATATTTACTTCTTTTCTGTCAACAGAGCCAAATTCCACTTTTTATATCTACCAAATACGGTACTGATATTATTATTACTGTTACTATATGTGTTTAAATAGGTTTTAAGAAGCCTAAAAAATCTACCTGAGAAAGAATATTTCACCATATTCACTGTTTATAAGTTTAGGTGAAATATTTCAGTAAAAGGACTTAGATATACTTATCTTTTAGCTTTTATATGTTTCATTTGCTAAATGTTAGAATTTTAAACAGTGATGTGTATTTCAGTAAGATATTTCTTTTCAAAGAGTTCCTAAACAAAGATGAATTCACTTTGGTAAGACTGCTGGAACATACTAGATTTAATTTTCTGTCAACACATAAACCCAAACTCCACAAAAGGCAGTGCTTCC
>JAUBOD010000006.1:13853-27519 GCA_032353885.1 Nothura maculosa
GCCACTACTCCATCTTAGGCAAATTTATGGATTATTTCTTCACAATGTCTCCTTGCTTATTCTTATGTTATTTGCATTGTCTGCAGCTTTTGGGGGTTCCATATAAATGAGGAGAAGGACTTAGAGAAATACCTAGTAAAATAATAATAAGTTTGACACTCTGGCTCATCTGGCAAAATGCTTTGCTTATTTCCACCTTCTTTAAGGGCTGTGAAGGTGAGCTAATTAATAATAATCGTAATTAATTTGCCTATAATGTAGACTATAATCCCAAAATTGTAGACTATAATCTTAGTGTTTTCACCTATATATCACCGTTTCAAATTCAGAAAATTTGAAGCAATGCCTTTTGTGAGTGAGAAAACTACTTTTAGGGAGAAAATCATTGGTTAAAAACTAAAGCAGCAACAACATATTTATGTAGAAAAAATCTGTTATTGTCACCTTTACTGTTGAAAATAAAACCTTTTTCATGTAGCCCAAACTCTATAGATATACCTTGAGATTAAAAGACTCCATTTCAGATGAGATGATGTGACATCTTTTTCACTCTAATCAAATTTTGATTTGATGTAGATGGGAGATCTTCTTTTTTCTCCAAGGATTAGAAATTGAACAGTATTATAATAAATACAATAATGCCCTGTGCCCCATATCAAAAAGTTCACTAGCAAGCAGGTAGGGCTAGAGTCCAGCATCTGTGGAAGTAACCGGAGCACTGCTTTGCCAATTCATCATATCAATGAAATTATTAACTTTCTGTAGATTTCCCATTGTGTCTGAGGCTGGTTCTTTAATTATCATGTTTTTTAGTCTTCATTTATAAAGTGAAGACAGTAGTGGTAATGGTATCAGGGAATAAATGTCCTAAAGATTTTGTATATTTCAGCTACTGTGGTAACACAGCCAATATAATTTCTGTAGAGGATCGATTTTTGCTTTGTTTTGTTATATGACTTATAACAAATTCATGAATGAATGTGATCTTTCAGAATATTTTTAAGGATATTGTGTCATATCTTTGTGCTAGCGTTTATGAGGTTTCTGTGTTAAGGCTAATTGAAAGTGTTTTGTTCTAAATGCTTCCTCACTGACAACAAGGTTTCCAGTTTGGATTTCTTGGCAGCAAGCCGCTGATTTCAGAAATGATATATTTCTATTGGTGGGAGAAATGCTACTCTAATTGCCTTTCTTGATGATGTCAATATATACATTGCATTTAGCTGTTAAATTACTCTGCAGCTCCTGGCAGTATATATTCTGCGAGATGTCACTTTCATTTCATGCTACATGGCTTTCCTTTCTTCCGTTAGCTCTGTACAATAGCTGAGTTCCCTTTTCCCCTCAATGTCCTGAGAGGGTGTGATCAGAACAACAGTAGTTGCAATCAAACTCACAATTAGACTGTGATTCACATTATGTAAAAGATTCATCACACCAATTGATGTGAAATGACATGCGATCTCTAGGCAGTGATTGCACAAGGCTTTAATCCCTCTGCAGGCTGAACCCTGACCTATAGTGGTTCAGCATAGCTTAGTTGTAATCATTCTTGAAGTAATGCCTTTCCATGATTTCATTATGAGGAGTCTAACAATGAGGCCTTTTTTTTTTTCTGCTACTTCCTTTAAATGTCTTTGAGGGTGTGCTGATTACACAGTTAGCATCCTGCGTGTCATTGAATTTTTGGGGAGAAATGGTAGGAAATTAGAAGGTTTTTTACTGTTAAGGGATTAGGTACTTTACTGAAGATTTTTTTGTTGTTGTTTTATTCTTTATTTCAGCATTCTCTTTTCCCTTTTGGGCCATGTTGTCAATAACTTTGGAACTCTTCAAAGAAAAAAAGAACAGGAATTTCTAATTTCTACCTAAAAAATAGAGACTGTGGGAATTTCTAAGATGAACAGGTATCTTAAAAGAGAAGATTCTTCCAAATACATTTTTTTTCAGGAAAAGTAATTTCTAACCATAGTCTGTCTTCATTTTTAAATTTACTCTGGATATTGAAGGATGAGAGTCTTTGTATGGATGACTCTGAAAAACCTCAGTCCACCTCAATCCAATTCTCTTGCCTGAGCGGTGAGTGAAAGATATATGTATATATACCAACAGTGAGGTGCAGAGGAAAAGAGTAATTCCAATGACTGTTTATATTGAAAACTGTGCAGTTATTGGACAGGCAGGAATTCCCAGCCTTGAAACCTAAACAGAAGTAGATTTCTCAAGCACTCATGAAAGACAGATAATATGGAGATGCTGAATGTGTATGACTAAACTTTTCTTTCAAACAACTCTCAATGTTGAGTGGCACCAGTTTTTCACTTGTGAAGAAGTCGTCCAGAAGAAAAGTCCTTTGAGAGATATATATATATATATATAAAATCATAAATATGCAAATTGTTTGGTCCATAATTGAAAATTATTGAAAATTTGGTCAATAATTGAAAATATTAATTTCCAGAACAGTAAAAAATTAGTCTTTAGTGGATTTTGGAATTCAGGCCATGTCTTATTTCATTAAGCAGAAAATGCAAATGATTAAGAATCAGCCTTAAGCTGCAGTCCTTAACTTCTTACAGAATATTTTAAACCCATTTCTATCCAGAGTTCTTTTAATTAACTATTTCTTTTTACAGGATCAAGGAGGGCTTGTGTCAAGACCCACAGAAAGCAATGGAATGTATCAGATAAATTTGATAAAAGCCCAAATTCATTATGAGTAGTTTATGTGGAAATCCTGATCTTGATTTTTCTATGCTACGCACATGCTATAGTAGCTGTGCTCCTCAAGCAGAACTCTGATGTTCTGATCCCCTAAGAGATGCCTAGTTTCATGGCTTCCATGAATTCACTGGGACTTTGTTATTTTTACACTTTCTAATACTAAAGAAAATCGTGTTCAGCTACGGTAAGTAGGATGGGCATTCTACAGAATATGGTATAGACAAACTCTACCCATAGTTTGATCTTTATTGTGTCTTTCTATTAATTTATGGTGTCATAGCATCACTTAGAAAGGTGTTATCTGTAGATACATAGCACCACCAGGAGATAAACTTTTCCTCAATGTAATTTCAGAAAGGAATTAGAAATCTTGTAAATTAAACCTCTTCCTCCATTTATTGAACAGAACTCAGGCATCCACTCGGTAATGCAGAACTCAGCAATGATGCCCAGCATTCAGACATTAGTACTTTGCAAGTTTCTTGAGCTAACACTGACTGCATTATCTCATTCCTGTTTGTTCTCTCCCTGCTGTTATTTTTTTCCAACTTAATGAGTATTGAAACCTACCACAGTGGCAATGAGGAAATTCCAGATAACAGCTATAATTTGAAACTCCATTTTTTGTCTACTACAGAACTCAACAAAGTAGTTGCATCTTTATAATTATATGTATTTTGTTGAAAAGATCTTGAGTTAGCAAAATATGCTTGTGATTAAGTCAGTTTTTCTGAATCTCTCCACTACAGACTTTTTAAATATTTGCTACTGAGTTTCACTTCATTCATATAGCTATTAATGGAAACAAAAAGCTGGAAAAAGTGTTTCAATATGGCTGTTGACGAAGCACAAAAAAAACAAAAATGAAGAAAATTCTAATTAGTGCCTGCCTGAGGCTACAGTAGTAATGCTTCAAAATCATGACCGAGCCTTATTGCTATAAAATAGCTTGATAGAAATTCATTTCTACACAACTGTGCTTGGTTGAGAAAAAGCAAACTCTATAAAAGCATTGGGATTTGTTAGAAATTCTTGTATTCTCCATCTTTAGGTTGGAATGCTCAATTTTTCAGAATTCTTTCTGGCCAATTCTAAAAACTTCCTTTGAAATTGCCAACTTTCCTTCAAGAAATGAGCTGCAATTCTCTATTCTTAGCACCTCGCTTTGAATAACCTGTCTGAACAATGAAATGCCAGGCCATACTAGCGAGAGAGAAAAGATCACACTATACAACGATCTGAGAGCAGCATAGAATAACATGCTGGGATTGCAAACTGGGTGTTCTGCAGATTACTATAGATTTAAAAAAAATAAAACATTTTTGGTTGTGCATTACTCTCACCTTCACAAATTTCTTATTCCTTTTTTTTTGTCATTTTGCCATCTTACAGTCTGCATATTAAATTTTAGTGAATCCTAATCTTATCTTTTATTTCACACATTACCTCTACTGGATTAAATTCAGAAACCAAAACCCAGACATGTGTTGTATTTGTGTCATTATTCAGCTAACTTTCCAGGCTTATATTTACATATACTTGTGCTTGTTTAACCAGAGGTGTTTTCAGCTATTTCTTCTTTATATGCACAAACCAGCCGCACACAGATAAATAATCAGCTACAAGGCAGCTGCTTCAACCTTCATAGAATTGGCCAAGCTCTGACCCTGAAAGATGCCAGATGTAGGCAGAAACTGCAGTTCATGGTGTTCAGTATGGACAGGTTTACCGAACCGTGCTCACGGGTTCAAAACAGAACCTTGCCACTTGCTCTTTTCTGATTTTTTCTTTTCTCCTCCAGATGTTGTTGACAAGTCTTAACTTAAAAAGAGAGAGGAGGAAAAGAAATAGAAGTAAACAAAAACAAATGTATGGGTGACTATGATTTTAAATGTTCCTGTCAAAGTAGTTTTTATTTGATCATCTTTTGAATTTGAGAATTTTATTTGTGTGTATCAGAGTCAAAATGTGTGAGGAAAAAAGTGTATCTATTGATTTGTTTATCTACCTGTTTTCTGACAGTTTGTAAAGCAGGTCCTCAGAGATTCCTTTAAAGACTGCCGTATTGTATTTGTTGGACAAGAACCATGAGTGCTGAGGAATACAGTCCTTTAGTTGCAGAAAATGCAATTGTAAAACATATTTTTCATTTGAGAAAGTATAGAGTTCAGCATAGAAGAGTCCTCTGGATAATTTATGTAGAGAGAATGAGAGAGATTTTTATCTTAAAAATAATTATTATTTTACCTAAAAATACAATACAAAATACAATAGTATTATCTTTTATATATGTATCTAAACTTAACCTTAAAGGGAGGGAGACATTTTAAAACTTTTTCAAAGGGCTATAGGAGAAGACCCTTGATAAATTTGGTAGCTGATTTTCATCTGAGCTGCCTATATGAACACACCAGTCCTCATCGAAGAGCTGCCAGGAAGGAATATGCTGTGTGCGCCTCAGGGCCTATCCACCCTCTTAGCTCAAACCAGGCTCAGACATCGTAAAGACGGGTTTGAACAAAGGAACCTGACTTTGTGCCGCACCTCCTGTAGCTCAGTCACGTCTTTTCCTCTGCTGACTTCGCAGTTGGTGTAGTGTCCTCCAGGGTAGGCACAGAACAGGTAAGGGCAGTAACTTTTATACTGTTGCAACAAGAGTTGCTAGCACTCATCTTCCACTCTGTGATATATTAAATATATACAAACAAATATGCACAGAGAGTCGATTCTTTCATTGTGTAAAGTTCTATGTTTAGAAAAGAAAAATAAAAGAATATTCTGTTTCTACTTAGTAAGTATCTTTGTTCTTGAAGTTACCTTGTTTATTAACATTTTTTTATTATTATACTGGAATTAAACATTGTTTATATCTTCACTTTCCAATTTCACTCAGATAGTTATATATCGATATGATACCAATTACATAGGCTTGTAGAAAACCTCTATGAATAAATCAGGCAGCTAGATAAGAAAAAGATGTGTGCACATATAGCTAAATAATGCCTATTTATTGTATATATTCTGTTTTTTGCCTACCAGCGACACTTGCTGGCAGAAAGGTTTTCAAATTTTGATAGTAAAAAAAGGAAGACATAACATGACATTGGATGGTTTTGAAAGGGAAGATTCTGAGTTAAATGATGAGAAAATGTACTAAATATTTTATAAATAAAAATGGAAGAAAAGCAATTTTCTTCTTTTCCTGATTTAAGATGAATTGTATCAAATGATTAAAATAAAAGCTTTATAGTAGTAGATTTGCTATTACTACTTTCTTCTGCTTAGACAGCATGCACATTGCTCTTCTCCCTGCTTTTGTCTGTTTAAAGAGCTAAGATAGATCAATTTATATTTTTCTTCTTTCAGAAAGAGCAGCTTTAATAGCTTCATCATGATATGACACTGCAATATCAAAAATACTTTTTGATTGAACACTGGCTTTTCATTAGTGCGTGTTTTTAAAACTTTCTTCCTGTGTCTTTTCAAAATTTTCTTCCTTAATTTATTTTTATTTGAATGATTTAGGAGTGGTAGGTTTTTTTTTTATAGTATTTGTGAGAATGAAGGGCTGATAATGTCACCAATCGGTAGATGTAATGCAAGTGAACCCCATCATTTCGTCCTGCAATTAACTGCTTGTATATCAATTCTCACCACTGTTTTTTTACTGTATTATCATATTTCAGTAAATACTAAATTTGTAGGAATTTTGAACCCTAAGACCCTATGAAATGATGAAAAGATATAGATCACCACCTCAGCTTCATCTTGTGACACAGATATTCCTTTGCAAAACTTAGTCATATACCCAACCCACCAGTGGTCAATTGCACTTCCATAAAATTGATTCACAAATCACCTGGTTCCAGGTGTACACATAGAGGTTTACCATTGAAATATGGTTAAATAGCTTTCTTTGAAAAAAAAGATGATCAAAGAGAGAGTCTGGAGGCAGAATCTGTGTGACTTGATAAATATTGATTGAGGAAGGAAGAACAGAGGACAAGGAATTACAATTTGACCCATTCTCCTTAATACAAAGGTCATGGTGCACTGATAGCCAAGGCCAAATGCAGTAGATATATATTTTTTTTACCTTGATAGTTAATACGCCAGGATATAAAGGCTCTGATGAATCAGTTATCACATCTTTTTTGAGGCTTTAGCTTTTTCTTTCATCAAAAAAGAAATTTTTCAGAATGGCTCATTCTGTGAACTTGTTTGTTTTCAAATGTTCAATTCTGGAAAATTTTGCTTTGCTCACAGGACTGATTGATTCATAGGACTGTGATTCCCATATCATTTTTCACTTGTCCATAATTGTATGACATTGCTAGGGAGGCCAAGAGAAAAGAAGCTACTAGAAGGCCAAACTGGAAAATAACTTTGGACATAGATTTTTCTTTTTTTTTCTTTCTTTTTTTTCTAGCAGGTTCTGTATTTTCTAGTTATTTAGGTTAATTTTTGACCTAGCTTTGTCACTTAGGAACATGGAAGGAATTACATTTTGGGCCAACCTGACTGAACAAACAAATTGAAAATTATACCTGGCAAGAAGAATACTGTGATCCACCTATCAAGATCACCTTAGTATTAATTAGGATGGCATAAGAGCAGAAAAGAAACTTTAAAACTAATAACCTTTATTCTAGTAATACTGAACATCACTGAAATGAAACTTTTATGGTGTTTTCTGTTCAGTTGCACAAGGTAGTAAGATTGCACAAGGTAGTTCAGCACAAGATGCTGACCTCACTTCTGATGAAATCCTGCTGACATCTTTGATCATGGTCCTGCATCTTTCAGGTCAGGTGGCAATTTATGCCAGAAGGCTATGGAATAAAACAGGTTGTAGCTTTCTATAGAAGCAAAGTTGTCAAAGTTCTTAAAAGTTGCAATGCTTTAGTGGAATAATTAATCTTCATGGGTGGTGAAACAGCTTACCCCAAGTACAGTGGGCAGACATTTTTTGTGCCAGGTAGCTGATTAATCATGAAATAAAACTTACAAAATAGAAAAGATTTGCTTAGACCTTTGTTGCCAGAGGGAAGGCATATAATGGTGCTATAGCACCACCATTTCATATTTCCTAAGAAGTATTCTTATCTAGTTCTTGGTTTTTTTCTTTCTTTCTTTTCACTAGACAGATGCATCAACAAGCAGCAGGAGGTCTGGCTCATCTCCACTGATAATAGCATCTAGGATAATTTTGATGTGTGACTCACTTTCTTCTTTGACTCTGAAAGACATTTGAAAAGAGAGTGTTTTTAATTTAAATAGATTTCCCATAGACAGGATTTACTTTAAAAAAAAAAGGTGCTTTAATCTCATCTGAAAAAAAACTACAGAAATAAAATATCCTACATGATATAGCAGCCTGCTGTAATATTCCAGCTTTTATAAATACTACTGAAGAATATTTTCTTAGTGTATAAATAAAACAATATTGGAGAAATGCATTTGCAATGAATAATTGTTATCTCCCTGCACATCACTGCTTCTTTAGTCTGTCTAAGAAAAATAATGTTTTTTACTCTCTCCTTTTATAGCTAGACCCTCATCTAACCTTGACCAGGGTCATGGCATGGAATGAATTGATAAGACATACTTCATTTAGGATTAAATAGCAATGAGACTGACAGAGCCTGGAGGGTCTTGCAATCCTAATGGAGGGTTTATCAGCACACTTATAGGGGAAAAACAATCTGACTTGGATTAGCTGCTTCCTTTGTACCAGTCACACAACACAAACCTACCCAGGAGGCTAATCTATTGCACTGCCCCAACATTTTAGAGAGCATCCAAATATGTTAAATATATGAAACAAATAAATATTCTTAACTAATTCTTACTTGGATATTGGTTACTCTACTTTCTGAGCTCTCATTTTTCTGTTATCATTTTATCATTCAGTGCAAGTTCTTCTGTGATCCTGTGGATTCTGAAGCATGTGCTGTGATATGAAAAACTTGATTTTGTTTCTCTTCTGGCTGCCTAGCTCCAAGCTGAGTATCTTATTATATGTCACATAAACAATTTGTCAGAGATACATTTCACATTTCTCAGGAGGTGAGACACTTGATCCCATTTCTCGTGGAGGAAAGAAAAGAGAAAGTCTAAGATCTGATTGTCACTTTATGTATCAGAAGATGTTATTATGAATAGAAAGTGAAAAGTTGGACATAAATAATGCAGGTAGTTGTGTAGAACTGATTTTGGTGTAAATGCATATCTTTCTTCAAATGCTTAATTTGCACTGTAGGAACAAAATCAAAAAGAAACATAGCTTAATTTTCTTCACAAACAGCATAGATTTCTGAATGATATTACTCTGACTATTCATATTTAGCATTTTTGATTAAGAAATACCTGAAATATTCATAGAGTCAAAAATAATTTAAAGGTCAGAGTGATCTGTCTGTTGGCAAATTTCAAAATCTCTCTTGGCTTCTTGCTACACACCAGCAATCTCTTTTTCCTAACTGATGTCCATGCATTGCCATGCAGAGTATTAGTCAGCACTGGTCAAAATCATGCCAGGAAGCATGCTAACAAGTCAAAACTACTTTTGATGGCATACCCATGCAATAATCTATTCTCTGACCCAATGTTGTGGTATAGGCCTTATGCCTTATGGTGATCTCTTCCTAAATGAGAGGTGCAGACTGGACTTAGCATTTAAAACCTTCTTTTTGAGCAAGGAATCCTTTTAAAATTATGGGAAAGGATGTACTGGAGGTAATGTGTCGAACGGTCAATAAAACCTGATAAAAAATTACACCTCTTTTCTGCCATTCTGCTGTTAAAATTTGTCTTCAGAAAGCTTAGCCTGCTCTTTTCGAGTAGAAATATAGAATCTATACAGGAAATGGATATCCACCAACAGTACAACAGTACATTTTCTCCTGTTAGTCTTTTAAATACTACCTAGAAATGTTCTACAATACTTTAAAAAAATATTCTCTCTCTTTTTTCTTTTTTTTTTTTTACAAGCATAAACCACTACTTCCAGCTGTTGTTTTAATGGCACCACGGTGTCCCAGTATATGGAGTTCTATATCCAGGTACCTCCATAGCTTTGCAGTCCAAATGTGGTGCTGATTGTTGTTAAACATATTTAAGGGTAGGTGACACTGGAGAGCTACTTTCATTAATGTTTTTCTAGACTTGGAAACCTAATTGAAACAAGCATTTTGAATGCTTTGATGATCTATTCTAAACTTTCACTCCTTCCTTTGCCTTTACTCTTTATTTCCTTAATCATTCTAATAAACTATATTTCAAGTAGGCTACCTGGACATTTCTTTTGTGATTTATTCCAAATATGATAGTGAGTATTTTCGTTTGCTTGATGGTCTTGTCTTCATTGTAAGATCACTCACATACTCCATCTTATAAATTTTCCTTTGGATCCCGATCTCAGTGTATTGCTAATACCTCTTTGTAGTAGGTTATAAAACAGTGAAAGCCTGATTCTTATTTTTATGACATTTTTAACAACAGCAACTTTCCAAGAACTTTTTTATCATCTAGTTTTGTATATATTATTCCAGAGAGTTTTTTTCTAAGAGACTTAAATCATAACTTGCTCTTATACTGTCTGAAATAAATATTTTATTTTCTGAGACTTCTTTTGGTTTGCACATATTTTTGGTAAAACATGTAGCTGTAGAATGCAATTTAGACTAAAGATTCAAATGTAGATGATCAAAATAAGTATTAGTAGTTAACAAAATTTCTAAGTTCTATCCAATTATGTTTTGAAACTAGGTCTTTTAAAATAATAATCTCTCCCATGTCCTATGTCTAATAATAAATAGCTGTTTTGTTATGATATTTCATCACATTCTGAGAGTAGTCTCTATGTTCTCTCATGTGGCTGCTAATTTATTTCATAAACCTCAGTTCATCACTGTAACCTTCTATGAAGAATTTTCTTTTAATAAGCAGTTTTAAAACTACTTGTACCATTAATCTGTTATTTAGATTGTCATTTAAGCACATTTAGATTGTCATTTAAGCACGTAGCAACAAAACTGTTCCCTAGCAATCAGTGCAATTCAGAGAGAAAGTTTTTACTGGTGGACTATTCAACAGACTGATCCAAATCCTATTGAGTTTTATATTAACCTTCCTCAGAGAACTGACATGAAAGGAAATTTCTTCTTTAATATATTTTTTAAATAAACTTTAACATAAGATTCATTTTAATGACTCTTTAAGATTAATTTTAATGACTGAATTTATGGTAGATTCCCCTGCTTTGTCACTACTCATAGATTTCAGTGTGTTAGCTCTGCTAAGAACTTACAAGCCCTTCCGCAGACAATGTATCTCCTTCATTTAATTTTCCAGACATGTACTTTCTATGGTGTTGAACTCATAACCAAGATGAAATGGCTTGAACTTGGCTGAATAAAGCCAAAGTGCTGCCTTTTCCAGGAACTTTGGAGCTCCTAGGATTTCTACATACTCACTGTTCATTAATTCTAATATAGTTGCTCCTGTTAATGCAGTTTTGCTGACCACTTGCTCAAGAACTTAATCACTCACCTGCTCCTTTTGTTTTTCTGCCTTGGTATTTTTCATGGTATTGTTTTTAACAGCATAAAGTAAATCTTCAGTGTATTTCCCTTTTTTCCTGCTGATCTACAAAAGTGCTTAGGCAAGCATGTAGGATGCATATTTTGATGGATCTTTCCTCTCATAGGTCTTGCAGTGCAATCTTTGCAATATGAACATGGAGGTGAATATATGCTGATAAGTGAGTCTTTTTAGGTGAATTAAACATGTTTTGGTTGATCTAATAGCTTACTCTGGTGCTAGTGTCTAGCTTCTGCCCTCTGCCCTCTTAGGCACAGGCTTCTACTTCTTCCCTTGCAACATTTCAGGGTCTTGTCAGGTTCCTTCAGGAGATGATTCATTTGTTATCCAGCAGAAAACCAATATATAGCAATCTAAAAATAGATATTTTTGTGTATATACTCATTGAAAGAACAGTACAATCTAAAATCAAAGGGAAATGTTTCTTTCATTCTATTCAGTCTTTGACAGGATTTAAAGAATTTCAGGTAGTGAAATTGTTGTTTGTCATAAATGTAGCAAAAATATTCCTTGTTCCCAATTCAAGAACAATTAGCAGCGTGCTTAAATTTCAGCTTGCTTGCAGCTGTTAGTGATTTAATGCAATTTAATTATCTGTTTATGAGATTTTCTTGGGAAAAAATAGGGAAAGATTTTGGCAGCAGCTTGAATGTTCTTGAATATTTTACAGATATATAAAAGCAAGGCATCATCTATTTCTTTTAAAGGAAACTTTTCTAATCATTAAAACATTAGAGTTTTAGTTGAAGTTCACAATATTCACCCTCCTATTGTCACTATATAAAATACTTCCTAATCAGTCTGTCAAGTAGTGCTGAAAGTTAATTTCAAAGTGTTAGAAATGAGCCATCAAGGGAAAAATAATGGCAGGGTTTCTCTGAAATTTAAATGAAAAAATTATTGATTGTTAAAGCTAATCCTCTGATAATTTTCATTTTCATAAAGATCTTTTGATCTTCATATAGTTTTGACTTGTACATCCAAAGGATATTAATGATTCAACTTAACAAACTAATGTGACAAAATCTGACAAGTAATAAAATATGCAGTGTTAAAAATGTCAGACTTTTCTTTCCAATCTGAGTAAAACAAAAATAAAGGTATCTGTGATATAAAAAGAAATGAACAAAAATGTAGATATGTATCTTTGGAAAGGTTTCTCCCTGATTTAGTTAGAAAAAAGTTATAATTTATTTTGTTTTGTTTCTAGAGATACCTAATAAGAACTTATTTTATTGGCTAAAAAAAATTCTACAGTGACTTACAGCTCTTTTAATTAAATTTTGACTTTTCCTGTGGATGAAATTACAAAAAGTGTTGAAAAACACTGTCTTTAGAGTTTAAGAAATAAGACTCGTAGACTTGTAATGCTTCCTATTTCCATTAGAGGGTACTATAAACATACCTAAACCATACTCCTTCAGCTTTCCTTACAAAGAAATGGGTTCTTATTTCAGTTTGGAATTTCTTGATCATTTTCAGTATTTATAAATTCTATGTACCATCAGATATATTTTTCTTGCTTGGAAAAAGGAGTACTTTATCTACCTTCATTAAAAATATCTGAAAACAAGTTTAGCAAATAATCCCTTTTCTCTTTAAATATTCATTGGATATTCCATTTCATAAAGGATTTTTGTTTTAAAATATATATATATAGGTAAAATGTCAATGTAGGTGGAGATAAAAGACATTTTTTATGTATTAAACATCTTACATAACTTGCTTCTCAAAATATGCTTTTGATTTTTTTCTTGAACATAGGAAATAATTCTTTCAATGTACAGAAAGCCTGAAAACCTGAATATGTCTCATATAAACTGATCTTGTTAAGAGGCACTAGTCACTTGTTAGTGATAGGGAGGTCACTGTGGGAGAACAGGACTCACCAAGAGCCCAACAGACTTCAAATCACTGTGCAGCCAGTCACAAAGTCATTTTTCTGGATGGAGAGCAGTCAGGTAGCCCCAGCAAGGCTGTCGGTGCCCTCGAGACTGTGATAGCAGCTTGAGGGGAGCATATTTGATATGGAGGGAGGCTGGTCATTGGGTTCCCCTGAGAAGGTGCAGAAGCATCCTTTTTAAGGAGTAGCTGAACAAAATTTATTTTATTAGCAAAATTTATTTTATTAATGAAAGAAATAAAACACAGACTTTCCCTTTGGCAAAATTATTCAGTTTTGTACCATAGTTTTGTAGAAAAAAACTTAAAACTAGTGGAATCACTTTCCCTCAAAACAAGCAAAAAATGAGTAATACGATAATGAATGAAAAATGATCGGATGCTTCTAAAGGTAAAATTTAAGTTTTCTATTGTTTGGTAAAGTTTTATTTGTTCA
>JAUBOD010000006.1:27619-43667 GCA_032353885.1 Nothura maculosa
TTAAAATGTTTGCTTATTTCTGAAAACTAATGTGTTCCTATAGCAATAACATATAAAATATTGACTGTTCCACAGGTTAATTTTTTTTTAATTAGGCAACATTATGTGAAAATATGTGAAAATGATTTATGTGTATATAATGCACTCTATATATGAAATTAAATATATATGCTTGCATGTATGAAATTAAATACATATGCTTGCCTTTGTGTATATGTGTATGTTTTTATATAGATAAATATAAAAATAGTGCAGTTGTTTTTTAAATTAGCAAAATTAGTTATTTTGATGAAGTCATCTTTCATGTTTTAAGCATAACCAAAATCAGAATCTGTTTCATTTGAAAAAAAATAAGGCTTGACTATTGCTTTAGTTAGAGTTTTAAACTGTGGCAATAAAGCAAAAGGTGGGTATAAAAACCCTACTGAATCTCAATATGTGAGCACTAGAGAAATTGTCCCTGAGTGTCTCTTTAACCTTCATATCTCTGTGTATGCTGAATGTACAATACTACAGATTTCTCTGGTCTGTATTCCACTGAAGTAAATAACAAAATGACCATTATACTCAGTGGTACAGGATTAGTGCCTCTTTTTTCAACTGGGGCAGAGGATTTTTCCCTACTATTATTGTGTCTTCGTATAAATATAGCAGCATTACTAAAAGCCTGAAGCTTCAAGCCATTGCCTTGTTCATCTTCTTAAATTCAGTACCACATGGCAGATTTCTGTGGAGCCTTATCTCGCAAGCCAAAAAGAAAAGCATGATCACAATAGCCAGCTTGGCTTTTCTTCTCATCGCTATATGCACTTCAGTGCAGAAGTTCAGACACCACAGAGCTTCAAATGGTTTCTTTCAAAGGCATTAAGAAAAGAAAAGGAAACAAATATTGAGCTATTACAAAGAAGTTTTCAGCCAGTGCATGTTTATTAAGCTTACTTTATTCTATCCAGCATTTTCAAAGACATCTGATTAAACTGTCCCAAATAAAAAGGACAAAGCTTTCTTCAGCCTGTGCAGTACAGATAAATAATTTTGTGGGAGATTTTTATTGTCTCTCCAGCTCCATACTGGAGACTGGTTGAAACATTTCAAACAGGCTGTGTGCATTGCCAAACACAGGCTTGTTCAGAATATACTAAAATACTGTATCTTGCTAATTGGAGATGGAGAAGATTGGTTCTAATCACCATATGACATACTTTGCTGTCCTTAGAGCTGTTCGGGCATATTTACTTCACAAGGGTTTCCAGTGAAAGCACTGCAACTAGTCATAAGGATAAGGGTGGATCAACATCGCAGAAGACATTTCTGTAGGACATAGTGTAGCGTAATGTCTTTGTGACCTTCAGTTAAATATCCTTCTTTAATCTTCCCATTCTTCATTGTTTCTTTTGTATGATAACTTACATGGTATGCAAGCTTACATAGATCATATTTTGGTAAGAAATCTCTCAAAAATGAAAAGAAATATTGAATAAAAATATTTTCATGAATATGGAGACAAAAAAGCCTTTTTTTGTACAGATCTGTAGCTGTGATATTTCTTGAAGACAACATAATAATAAATTTTAACTCTGTGGATCATTTATTTTATCCCTGTGATATATTTCAAGCCTTGTCCCATATGTTAAATGCTGATTCTCACTAAATTAGCACATCCAATTGCTTGTTGCTTTCTTTCCACCATGCTTACCTCTGCCATAATCCCAATCATTTTTTATTTCTTCATCTCTTTATATCTTGCTTTAGTGATAAATGAACAAGTAGTGTGACATTTGAACAATGTGACTAAATCAAACATTACCGTTACTTTAATTCCGTGTTTCTCCTTTTCTTCTGTACAAGTTAATCTTCATTCAAGTTCATTTAAGAGTTAGGCCAAGTAGTAATCTCTGTTTTACGGAAAACAGTACTACCATCAAGGTTGTAAAACATGTTCTTCTGCCTGGACATTGGGACTTAGAGAAAGCTGCTAGAGGAGACTAGAACATTAAATCTACAATAATGAAGGAAAACTAAATGCAATCACTTATGAGCAATGCAGTTAATGATTCTTCTTGATAATACTTTTACTGTTTTGAAATTACACATGATGGAATATCCAAAGTTGAATTTAGGAAATATTTGCATACATGACTGAAAGGAGGCCTTTGTATATACAAAGGTACACATCCATATTCATCACTGTAGCATTATAATACTATAATGATATAGCATATATATATGTCTATATATAGCATATATGTGTATATATATAGCAGTATAGTGATACATATATAAAGTATATATACACACTAGATATAAAACACTATAGCACTATATATATGTGTCTGCAACTAATAGTTATAACCAGCAAACAAGTTTACTAATAGATATTTAAATATTGAAAATTATTTAATTTCACTCCATTGAATCTCCTGTATCTTTCCAGTCTAAGCATCAACCTTCCCTCTTGCTGGTTTTACCAATGATTGCTGATAAAATAATGCTGTCTACTTGCTCCGTTCAACTTAATCAGAGTCTCTGGATAACTCTTATTTGACTGTCTCTACACAACTATCGATAACATTGTGCCTCTTGTGATGACTTTGTGACTGGCGTTCCCAGAAGCAGCACAGTCTGAGGAAAATTGCTCAGTTGCTATTATTTGTAATACTTCCTTTCCATTCTCTTAACAGGACAAAATATTTCTCAATCAGTTTATCACTCACTTCTGTCTTCACAGAAGGGGAGTAGAGCCAGCTCCACAGAATGAACGAGTAGTCTGAAGAGGATGTCTTTGCCAAGAATTAGCACATGCTAATGAGATTAAATGAAAAGTGGAGCAAAATGGAGACATCATGGTCAAATTTTTTTGGCTTCCCTGTGGAGGTGGTGATCTGATGGTGCAGTGCAGCTAATGAATGAGTAGAGGGTGGAGTGGATTGAAGACACCACAGCCAAACTCTGTTCTCCCTGCAGAGAACGAGTGAAGAAAGAGAAGAGATGGAAGACTCCGTCATAACTTCTGGATCAGTTGAAAGGCTGAACCCCTTTCCTCCTCTCTGGTCAGGACACCATCTGAGGAGACTCCTTGAGTTTGAGAGCCCTCTCCCATCTTCTGGGGTGAATGATGACTGCACATTTGGACACTAGGTACTAGCTGAGAACAGTCAGCAGGCTGTTTGTGAACTCGATACTGCCAGAGTCTGGCCTATAGTGTTTGGTATCCTTATTAAGGGAGGACTCCAGCCACCATCAGTCCCTCTAATCTTTGAGGACTGGCTGAAATGCAAGAGGATTAATCTCTTACCAAATTTCCAGCCTCACCTCCTCCATCAAACCCCAACATAAGTGAATCCCAAATCCAGAGCCTAGTATTACTCCTTCCCATTCAGGATTGCTCATGGCTGTCACCCTTCTCCGTTGCCATCAAGTAATGTGACTTGCATCAATATGAGCCAGCACAGTACAGCTCATGGCTGGTGCAAGCTCAAAAGGCAGAGGTTGCAGTTTGCTTTGCTCCCTGCATGTACGCAAATGCATCTTTGACCGAAGGTGCCCACATTTTTCTAACCCTTTCATTCTGTCTCTAGGAGACAGATAATAAAATTAATTAAAGTAGGTTTTATTGCACATTTGGGAAAGTGAGGGTCCCTTGTAGCTCTGGATCAGCAGAATCTGATTTCATATTTGCATGAGGTTAATAAAGAAAACAAGATAATTTGTATAATACCCTCTGCAGACAAGATTCTGTAACTGATGGTGCATCCTTCATGACCACAGTACTGCAATGCATTAGCTTACTACTGCAAATTGTACTTACTTCTTTTGTGATAGTTTTGAAAGGCATAACATTGAATTGCTTTGTGTGTAAAGTAATAATCATCAGGAAAAACAACAACCAAACAAACAAAACCCAGTAATTCCACTTTTAATTCTTTTGGTACAATCCCAGAAGTGTTGAGAGGAATGTTACACTGATTTTATTTTGCAGTAGCAATCTGGTTCCTGATTTATTTTGTCTGCTTCAGATGTGCCTTGAAGCACCCCAAGTAGTGCTCATTTTAGGAGACTGGCATTTCATAAATACTATTTTTAATTGCCATGCTGATTTCAAGTAACATCTATATAGAGCTTCAGGATCTTGGCAACACTCAAAAAAAGCAAGTAGTAGACTATTTATTTAGGGGCTGGAAGAGCTCTTGGAATGATTTTTTAAAATTGTCTGAAAATGAATTGTACCATTCCAATTTTCTTAATAGAATTAGAGATATTTCATCATTGAGGCTTAGAATCAGTACAGGACTGAAGTACTACAGCTCTTCTATTTATTAAATACTGATGTATGTGTGGCCTTATGGGAGCCACAGAATACAGTGGCTTTGCTGAAGCATTCTAGGTGTGAATCAGAGGTGCCCAGTGCCATAAGTATGTTCTGTAAGCATTTTCCTTTAAAAAAATTCAACATTTTCCCTATGTAAATTAAAAAATAAGTTTCCACTAGAAGACAAAAATTTACCTAATTTTCTTCTTTTCTTCCTTTTTTTTTTTTTTTTCTCACTAGCAACTAAAGGTTTCTGCGGGATTCCCTCCCCCTTTTTTTTTGACACTACAACTCCATTTTGGCAGGCACTTATAGCCAAAGTGGGACTTTTTGTCAGGAGGTCACCTTCCCCCTAAATTTGCGCTTCCTCTGCTCAGCCTTTTCAGCAGATTCCTTATGCTGAAGGTGCACTGAGGGTTGCAGCTGAGGAGACAAGCCCCTCTCCAGGCACCCCTGTCTACCTGCTTGACTCTCTGTCATCACTACCAGTTCACTGCTATATCCACACAGCATAAATATGTCCATGCAGGAAGGGAGCAGCTTTGGTTTTTCAAAAGCTCAATGCTCCCAGCGGTAAAAGCAGCTTCTCAGGCTGTGCTATTTCTTCCTTCCCTGAAGGTGGTCTTTTCACCATGACATTCCTGTAGATAGGTACTGACTATATTCAACTTAAAAATAACTGGGACTGGGAACAACTTACACTTCTCAACATTTGAATAAAGTTATAGCAGATTATATTTTGCACTTTGAAAACTGCTCAAAATTTTTCACTTCATATTCATGGGACACATGACAGATTTTCTGCATGTTTGCCCAGATAACAAGTGCAAAGCATGGATTGTGGGATGCTCATTTACTCTTGTGTTAGGCACCTTTGTTTTCTTTATGAAACCCGAGAGTATATTTGTACCCATGGTCCTAAGCACTTCAAGCACTGAGAATAGAAGAATAGCTTGTAGCTTTCTTCCTCGATGCCCCCATCAGTGAGAACAAGCAGCTAAATTACAGAAAAGAATTACATTAGTGAGCATGGTCTTCCCAGTGTTGAGGTTTTATGAAGATGGATAATACTTCATACTCCAAAATCCCCTATTAATCCAGTAGCCAAGCCACTTTGGCACTTGAAGCTTGAAGCCCCTTTTTTTTTCGCTCCCAGCAAAGTCAACTGGAGCTCTGCAACAGACTTTGATGGGAATAGGATAAGGCATTAATAATCATGCAACACAGCTTTTTTTCTTACTTGAAAGGAGTCCAGGCAGAATTTTGCCAGAGTGATTGTGAATGTGGTACTTTTCCAGAAGAGTTTGGAAGGCCTCAAGCTTGGCCAAAAGAAGGACAAATCAGTTCAGACCTAAAACCGTGCTAAGTTTTCCAAAATGTAAATGACTGGCAACAAAAGAGCACGAGAAACATGGAAGCTATAATTCACATTAACATCTGAGCAGAGTACAAAAGAGAGATGCAGCTGGTTAAATGAACTTCTTTTTCTAAAGAAACTTCAGTTGTATTTTTTTTCATATTGAATTTTAAAAATAGTCTTCACTTTACCCTTTAAGTGAACTGGAAAAGAACAAATGACAATAGCATGGTAATTTGGGGGCCAA
Organism: Nothura maculosa; assembly: GCA_032353885.1. Classification (NCBI taxonomy): domain Eukaryota; kingdom Metazoa; phylum Chordata; class Aves; order Tinamiformes; family Tinamidae; genus Nothura; species Nothura maculosa. Next base: position 33,533 of record JAUBOD010000006.1, read on the forward strand.
TTTTCCTTAAATACATGTTCTATTCGATATTGAACTCTTTTGATATTTGGAAGCTTCGGGACTCAGTTCTTTGAAAGAAGCTGCATAAATTGAGGAATTCTGACAATACCATTTGGACTAATAGCTACTTGATCATGATTCCTCGGTGGATCCCACTGTTCTGGCTGATTGGAAGGCTCTCAGTTGCATACAGTAATAGTGAAATGCCAGTCAAACTGCCACAGTTAGGGCTACGTGTGCATTTCATTGTTAAGTCCTATTGTCTGGGACTTAGTAATCTGGCTGCAAAATTGCTCTTAGCAGAGGATATGCATACATGCCTGGAAGCACAACTACTTGATGATTTTTTGTGTAATTTGCACATAGCCTATTCTCTTTTGCCACTTTTTTTTTTCTTTTTTTTTTTTTAAATGAGAAGAATGATAAGTCTTTCTCCTCAAAATCTAGTACTCAGAGTTGGGATGAGATTTTTCTTTTTCAGGCAAGTTCATTTTTACCCCTAGAGTTAGGCTACCCTCACCAAAAAGTGCTTTGTTCTCTCCTCATGAATGGATGCTTTGAGGATACTTGTTTTTGTCATGGTAGAGACATCACAGAACCAGACATTTCAGCGTGAGTTTGCAGTTGATAGACCACTGGTGGCATTTCCTTAATGTTTATTGCAAAGTAATTAGGACCCACTTGTTCTGACTTGGTATGAATGGTACTGTATTGAAATTCCATTGAAATTATATATAATTGTGGGTGTAGTAATATACAAGAAAGGGAACCATAAGTGATTCTTCTAGAAATAAGTTGAATTTACCAAAGTGAAATTTAAAATTTTTATGAGGCAATTTTTCTTGCATATTTATTTGTTTTCTTTTGCAAGAACCAAAAATTTTATATACTGTTTGTCTGTTACTTTGATTGTATTTGAAGTTAATTCTTTTCCTTGTAAAGGGGAAGAAGAAAAGAGTTTTTTTTTTAATGGATGTTGTATATTAGCAAAAAAGGCAGATTTCAAAAAAAAACCAAAAACTCAAAAGCAACACACTTTTCTCTCCTTATGGGTTACATGCTCCTTTTATTATTCTTCTTTCTACATACATCTGATCTGTCTAAGTACTTGCACTGTGCTGTACTATATTTTATAGGAATATTAGCCAAACATTATTACAGACCAATTTCTCTTTTCCCACATTGATCTTGTGTTCACGTTAGATATTAAGGCTCCATTTAAAACTAACTTACAGAAGTTGTAATATTATTTGAAACCAACAATTCAGTACTTTGATTAAAGCAACATTCATAATGATTTTTAAAATACTCTAATAATTCTTGATCTCTTGCCATTTAAGATATATGACTTATTAATCCATTGCAACTCTTACTTTAAAATGCATTAGTCAAGCTTTCTTGTAACTGTGTCAAAATTAGGTTAAAATAAAAGAATAATAATAAAAAAAAATTCATTTTGTTCTGCAAACAACAACCTTCATCATCTTTCTCATGTTGACTAACTAATACTCCAAATCTATTTAGCTCAGCAATGCCAGGACATGTTCTCCTTTCCAAAGACCAACCTTCTCCTGTATCCCTGTATCCTGTGTGAGGCAAATGAAGGATTTCCATGTCAGAGACATTTCAGTGTTAGGACCCTGCATGCGGAGTGGGTGCAGAGAATGTGGCCACCGCTCCTAGACACAGCCCTTCCCCAGAAGGGGGATGCGGCATCTTGCATGTTGCAGGGTGCAGGCAGAAGTGCAGAAAGAACAAGCCAAGGTTCTCCAGGGTTGTGTTCCTTACTCGTCGCTTAATTCTTTCTCCCACCATTTTAGGATTGGCAGTCTCTTAGGATCTGGAGGCTGCCACCTGTACAGTGGGCATGGTACAAATCTGAGCCCTTGCAGGGTGAACCTGAGGAGGAAATTTATGTGGTACCTGCTAGCAATTTGTCTGGCTTCTGCCAAACATATTGATTGCTGAATGCATTTATTTTAGGAAGCAGATTTTTTTTTCCAAAAGGCCAGTACCTGTCTTTGAAACCATTTAGCTGACTATATTAAGATGATTTGACACAGGGAGCAGATTAATATAAGCAAGCATGTCTTTGCTTAAATGTTTTCTTTTGCAAACAGCTCTATTAGTTCTGATCAAGTGGAACGATTTTTATGAATTGTTATTACTACTTAAGAATACCAATAGAGGAAAGGTGTAAGATAAAGAAAGATGTCAGATAAATATACCCTAAATATACCAGTAAATATACCCTAAATTTGCTCAATATAAGCAAAAAAAAATCTTGTTTGATTTTGCTGCTCAAAAATGTCTGACTCTCCTCTTCATACATTCCTTACTTGGAATTCCCACCCTTTTCAAGCCAGCAATCCCTTTTAGTATTGACTTTTCAAGAAATGCACATCTTCCAGGAGAGAAGAGAGTCTTCTTGGTGATCTCTGCAGGTTATTGAACAGAGCTGATTAGTATAGCTTAACTCTGATCTTCAAATGACAATGAAAATCGAAAGCAAGAATAACAATACTGTTAGAAAAAAAAATAGAAAGCAAAACCAGGAGCTGGAATTCAAATTTCCTTGAAAACGTATGGTGGCAGATGTTCACCTGATAGCACTGCTTGTTGGAGCAGGTGCTCTTCAGGTCATATGAACACAAGAAGGCTCAGAGTGGAACAGTGTCCCTTTTTCATCCTAACATTGGACCACTTCTAGCCTCTAATCTCCATATCTGAACCCATTTTTGGTTTAAGAATCAGAGCAGCTATCCTATGAGAAGCAGCTGAGAGAACTGAGACTTTTAGACTGGACAAGAGAGGGCTGAAAGGGGATCTTACCAATGTGTACAGACATCTGAAGGGAAGGTGTCAATAGGATGGAGTCATACTTTTTTCAGTGGTAACTAGCAACAGGATGAGAGGCAATGGCCACAAACAGAAACACAGGAAGTTCTGCCTGAATTTGAGAAAAAGTTTCTTGACTATGAAGATGGACTTGACTATGGAGCAGGTTTCTCAGAGAGCTTGTGGAGACTCATTCTCTGCAGATATTTAAAATCCACCTGGATGCGATCCTGTACAACATTCTCAAGCGAGGTCATTGGACTAGACTAGACTGGGGACCTCCAAAGGTCCCTTCCAACCTTGACCATTCTGTGATTAATGCATTGATTTGATTGTTGGATGAAAACCCAGATAATATTCCAGCTCCAGACTGGCTTCTGTGTACATTTACACAACATCAACTACATGAGGGCTTGAACCAAAATGAAAGCCTTTTTGTGTTTTCTGTTTTAAATCTCAAACTTCACCGCTCTTCTGTCCTGGGTCTGATTTTTGTTTCTTCAACTTACTCCTGTACTATATAAAATGAGCAACAATACAATAAAAATAAAAACATTGTAAAATATATTTACAAGAGATTTATTTTCCATGTTAACCAGATATTTATAATAACTAGATGCAAGAAATATACTTTGAATCTGTTATTCATTCTCAGAGAGTTTCCACTACTGAAATATGTTCTATTCTTCTCTTTACCCTTCCCCTTTTCCAATAGTTTCAGCAATCCATCTAGCATAGTTTTGAAAAAGTGTTCCTCTACTGTCACAGAAATACCTGATAGAAGGGAGTTAAAGATGTGGGTTATATTATCAGACTCATAAAATGACACTTGTCACATAAAAGACTGAACAGAGAGTAAGGATTTATGAATTACAAGGAAAAAGAAGTGACTTAAAAATGCAGTGGAGAATAGAGACCAGGGAGATATGATTTGTCATTGTGAATGACAGTCAAGAACAGTATTCCTGATGCCAGTAGTGAGTAACGATATCCTATGAGACTCACTTTTAAGACTAGTTGTCTGATGTATTCGGTACAATCTATTGATGGAAACATATGGGGAAGAACAGCCTTATATTAGGTCTTGGGAACATTACACTGTAAGAAAGATGTCTATGAAATGAAAAAATCTATTCCCATAAGACATTGCTGAAAGAGCCAGGCCACCAGGATGCTGGCTTCAAGTTAATTATCTTCAGTGGTGAATCCACAGACTCTTAAAGAGCTTGGCTGCAATAGTTTAAGGTAGTTATGAGCATCCTGCAGTTAAGATTTGCGAAAAAATGCTAAAGGATCAATCACAAATCTAGGTAAAAAGGATTACCAAAAATAATACTTTCAAACATAAATTTGATCAAGAAAATTAAGAAAAAAAAACCAAGCAAGCAAATAAACAAACAGAAAAAGCAGATTAAAAGGAATTGAAAAATGTCCTAAAGTAACTCATATTTGGGGAAAAAAGGATTTGACTTTTTTTCTAAAATATTTCTCACATACATTCTTGTTGCATTTATCTTTGCAATATCAGACTTTCCCAGAAGAACCAATACTTTACAGAACTTTGGGGGTCCGATGTTCATAGAAAAGCTCACAAGAGTCAATTTGACTCTATTATTGTCTATTTTCAGGAAAGAGTACTTCAGGAAACATGACCAGAAACAACAATTGAATAATTGCATCTTTTGAAAAACTTCTTTTTTTGACATAAAATTCCTATTTCTTCTTCTCCTCAGGTTTCTCTAGGAAAATCTCCACATCCAAGTGTCCAAGTTTAGTTATGCCACTAATAATATCTGAAGAGTCAGTAGATAAATTGAGGATAAGGTACCCTAGAATGAATGGCTACACTTTGCTTTTCACTGATCCCACTATTGAAAGAAGTATTTTTTTCTTCTTCCTGAAAGTGTAAATCTTCTACAACTATTAACAACAGCCCAAAGTAAGCTGTTGCCAAAAGGGGATCAGCAAGCCTCATTCAGTAGCTGAACTGATCTGGGGTTCTACTTGCCCCAGGGCCATAGAGCACAGACACCAATATGAAGATGCAGCAAATGGCGTTTATTGCATCATTTGATTTGTATATATACTCCTAGTAAGGTGAGGAGACTCACCTATTGCCCAATTAGTCAGCATGGGGTTATCAGTAAGCTAATTAATTATGTCCCTAACTTCCCATGACATCGCGAGATCTTCTGAACGCCGTGGACCATGCTCTATGCCCTATGCTGTACTACATCATCTACTTAAGCTAAGCTCTCTACTTTATTAAGCCCCAAAAAGCATGATAAGTTCCCACAGTAAGCCTTAAGCCTATTGAAATTTTGCTATTAATTTTCTCAAGGGCTTAGTTTTTTTTCCTGAAAAAAATAGATTAAACATATATATATATATATATATCTTTGCTCTTTGACATTATATACTAAATACACATACATTTTGATATCTGTTATCTTTGTAGCAAAACAAAGATAAATACAAACAAACAAACAAAAAAACCAAAATCCCCCAGAAAATTCCCTGTATTACTGAACATTTAAGGTTTGAATAGCTAGCCTAGCAGAATTAAATATAAAGGGAAATCTAGAAGTTCAGTAGTTCACTAAGATCATCAGACAAAAAAGGACAAGCAAAAAAGAGCAGTAATGTTGACAAAGAAATATTGTGAACATTTAATGGCAGTTCCAGTAGCTGCACAATGTATTGTAGTTAAATGGTTTTGTCATCTGCTTTTCTTGTAACCATTGGCCATGCCATTGTTCTCTATAAACCTTTGAAGGAGATGGAATCAACTTTGATGAAATTTGAGTAGCTGACATAGTAGACAATTCATTATACTGGAAGAAATTCTCCTTGGTATTTTTCCAAAGGATTCTCTCTCTGTAATCACTTTTCCCCTACTATGCACAATGTAATCATAGTTTTAAAAGAGACTAATTATTTTGACATTGACTGTAAAATAAATATTTAAAGAGCATACAGAACTATTTAGAAATTATTTCATTTATCCTATATTGAGAAACACTCTAAGCAAGTAGCAGAGGTTGATTTCATAAGGCTTGCACAAGTAGCTGCTGGGCTTGTGAATTGAATCCCATACAGTAGGAAAGAAAAAATGTTCATTTTTCTGCCTTCCAATTACACCATTATGTAAAAACTACTTTAAAAGAAAGATGTCAAAATGAATATTTATGCATTTTATTTATGCACTTATTTAAAATATGCATCTATTTAGGATTTTAGTGATTTTAGTTAATGAATCACTTTACATGATTTAAGTATCTAAATGCCAAATGTAGAAATTATTTCAGAGCAAAGGAAAAGAGATAGAATATGTAGTATGTTATCCTGAATTTAAGTTTCACAATAATTAAAAATTCATCAACAACAAGGTAACTCAAAATATATAAGATGCCTGTAATCTCTTTATTCATAAGGAAAATTTGGATGAGGGCACGGAGTGTACCCTCAGTAAGTCTGCAGATCATACCAAACTGAATGGAGTGGACGACACTCCAGAGGGTTGTGCTGCCATTCAGAGGGACCTGGACAGGCTAGAGAGTTGGGAAGAGAGGAACTTCATGTGGTTCAACAAGAACAAGGACAGGGTCCTGCACTTGAGAAGGAATAACCCCAGGCATGAGGACAGATTAGGGACTGACCTGCTGGAAAGCAGCTCTGCAAAGAGGAATTTGGGAGGCATGGTTGACACCAAGTTGACCATGAGTCAGCAGTGTGCCCTTGTGGCCAAGAAGGCAAATGGGATCCTGGCCTGCATCAGGAGGAGTGGTGCCAGCAGATGGAGAAAGGCCATCCTGCCCTTCTACTAAGCTCTGGTGGGGCCCCACCTGGAGTATTATGTGCAATTCTAGACTCTCCAGTACAAGAGGGATGTGGAGGTTCTAAAGAAGGTCCAGTGGAGAGCAACAAAGATGAGGATGAGGAAGAACTTCTTTACTGTGCAGGTGACAGAGTCCTGGAACAGGCAGTCTGGAGAGGTTGAGGAGGTCCCTTCTTTGGAGATCTTCCAAACTTGCCTGGATGTGACCCTGTGAATCATCAAACAGGTATTCCTGCTTGAGCAGGAGGTTTTTGGAGTGGGTAATCTCTAGAGATCCCTTCCAACCTCAGCTGTTCTGTGATTCTGTAAAAAGAGGTAAGTAAGTGTACTGAAGAACAATCTGGAAAGCCTACAAGCTGAGTTCCTTTGAAATTATCAGCAGGAAATGTATGGTGTGTCTATCTTCAGCCTATCTTTAAAGCAGAGATGCCTTATTTAGGACTTTTCCTCATGGTCCACCTTATGCAGCCTCCCAAGGAGAATTATCCTCTTTTTTAGAGTATGGTTGCTCCAGAAATTTTTTCTCCTTACTTTTGGTGTAATAAGTTTTGGTTTCACAGCGTACTATAGTCCTCCATTTGTCTTCCTTTTCTGTCTGAGGTGGATCAGATTCCTAATTTCCACTTTATCAAAGAAAATTCTAACTCTTAAGTTAAAAAGTAGTTATGGAGAATGAAAGAAAAAAAAAAGTGGAGATTAACACCTTAGCTGTTCTTGTAAAGTTCAGAGGCAAAAGACAGACAAGCTTATTTATTTATTTATTTATTTATTTATTTATTTATTTATTTATTGCAATTTGATGTTAGTCTGCTTTAGTAAAAATACAAAATTTGGACTTTTTATCTGGCTATATATTTGCATCTGACTTCTTTAAACTTTTTCCTATTTTTTCCTTTTATACTAAGGACTATTTCAGGTAAAGAAAATTTTCTCTAAATTCTCTACCTTCTACATAACAAATTTTGAGGATGATATCTCTTTTTAATGAAAATTTCTATTCTTGTTAGTTCCCCTTTGTACTAAGTAGGATTGGAGAATTGTGTGCTGTGCATTACAGCCTGAAGAAATCCTATATTTTAAGTCAACACTTTTGTTGGTTTAAATTATTTGACTTCAGTGGAATTGTGCCAAATTTCAGCATCTGAAAATCTGGTTCAAGTATTTCAGTTTGCAGTTGGAACGTGAAGTGACAGCAGTTTTACAGAGAACTTGTCTAGCCTTGTCAAACCTTGTATTGCAGATGTGAGCATTTCAGATGCTTTGTTTACATTGTAATGACTTTATTTTGTCTGTGTTTATATCTTATTTACAGTCAATTTCCAGTTTTACATTCTATCTCTGCTAGTATGCAGAAAGTGAATTTCACAGCTGCCTATAGGATCACACGAAGAAGTCACATTTTTTTACATTTTACAAATCCAGTTATCAACAGATATATATGGTGATAGGGACCACCAGAGGACAAGATCTCTCCCAGGCAAACAATGTATCCTTAATAAAGAATTTTCTAATAGCTGTTTGTAGTCAATTTTGTAGCACATTAGTGTAAACAGTACCAGTGAATGTGTATCCATAGAAAATAGATCTCATCAAATGGACTTCAAATAACTTATTGGAAATATTCAAGTTTTGTTAGTGGATAGAGTGTTGACCTGCCAGGCTTCTGCAATGAATTGGATATTGCATGCCACAAAGAAACTAGAACAGGATTTAATCAACATAGCCAGTTGTAAACAGTATGGATTAAATGCTAACCAGCAACACTCAGTTGGGATTTATCATATTGGTGTATTTTTGCAGTTTGCAGACTAATTGATTTTTAGCCCTGTTGCTTCTCACCCTGAAACATTTTTTTTTCTTTCTTTTTTTTTCTATCTGGAAGAGGTAAACTTGCACAAAAATAGGTTAAATGTCAAATAATAGACATCATGTCATAGAATCCTTAAGGCTGGAAGGGACCTTTAGAGATCATCTAGTCTAGTATGTCGTTGATACTTTTGATACTTTCCTTTCAACCAACATGAACCATATGCACTTCAGTATAAGCAAACATAATGTTGTATTAAAACAATAAAGGATATTCATATCTCTCATACATAGGATTCCTTCCTCAAAAGTTGTTACACTAAAAAAAAATGGATTTGGGAACTATAGAAGCTGCCAGCCAAACATAAATCCCTAGTGTGACACAGTGGTTGAAAGAGGCATGTGGTCTACAGAAGATTAAATATGAATCCAGAGGAGCAGAGAACTACTTTGCCTTGCTGACAACTTTAAAATCAAATAAAATATTCCTAACATTTAACTAATATTTAAATATTTCCTAATATTTCCACTAATTGAAATAATAATTATTGAGTTTAAGGTAGGAATTAGTTCATAGAAGTCCAATGTCCTTTGTCATACTCAGGCTGTATGATCAGTCAGCTCAGACTGTTTGATCATAGAGGTCCAATTTGAGCTTAGTATTTTTTGTTCTGTGTGACAGAATACTAGTGTCACAATCAAAATTCATTTATCCATATAATGTGCTAGTCTAATATAGCTTTATTTTTACCTTCCTTTTACAGATGAGAAACAGAGGCATAGATATTTGTTAGGGACCTGAAATCCGTTTTATACTTGCCTGATCCCGTAAGTGTTCCAGTGTCTTTAGCACCATAAGTTTTTGCCTAAAGGACTCTTGTAGAAGTGTTCCCCCATCAATACAAAACAGAAAGGCTGCCTGCAGCTATAAGAGTCTTTTCTGTTACACGGCTATCTAATCCCTAAGAGAACATCAAGATTTCTAAATCCTTTTCAGCTAAATGGTTGGCTGGGAGCAAGAGGTTTTGGTTCAGAGGTAGAGGCAAGTCCCTAGAAGAAAGATACTCTTTGCAAACATGCACATTTTCACTGTGTCTGTCTGTGATTTTTAGAGAAACAATTATGGGTTAAAAAAAATCAGAAGCACTTAATTTTAATTGCAAAAAATACATAATATCAGCCTAAACAGGACAGTGTAAAAAATTACAGTGTTTGTAATTTGCTACTGAACTTGCTACAAAAAAATGTAGAATATAGAATGCATGAGGTGTCTTAAGATGACTTCTTAATTGAGTTTTCTCCAGTATCCTGTGCCAATACTTATGGTGCAAAATGACTCATGTTTAATTTCCTTCCACAAAGATACCACCCTGTTACCCTGATGCAAGCAAAGAAGAGGATAGGAAACCAGCGTTAAATTTCATGATCCCATGCAAGACTGAGCTCTCTAGAGTCAACAATAAAAACTAGATTTGAGTGATAGGGTTTTCTTTTGATCACACAATCATAGTAGTTGTCACTGTAAGTATGCATTTTTATTGAACCTAATTTCAAAGTGCTATTTATATATGTATGTATAGGAGTATATATTTGTGTGTATGTATTTTGTGATATAAAATTGAATGAATGCATTCATTCATTTTGTGATATAAA